>PVKB01000480.1:664001-732360 GCA_004027205.1 Ctenodactylus gundi | reverse complement strand
TACTGGGTGCCTTCCTACGCACGAGCAGGGACCCGTCATGAGGGATCTGAGGACTGCTGAGAGCGTGCGCTGTGGGCAGCCCCCCCCCCCCCCCCCCCGGGCTGGCAGGCGCCTTGCCTGTGCTCATGGCGCCGTGGGCACGTGCAGCGGGTCGTTTTCCTGCGGCCCCTCGCTACCATCTGGTGTCTGGTCTTCTCCTCCCCGATCGCCCTGCGCCAGGCTCCCTGGCATCTCCTGCGCTGCATTTCCAGGGCGTTTGGGTTTTGTTTTTTACATGGGGCCTGTGATGCACTCGTGTGAGGGGAGTGGGTGGCACCCCCGACTTCGTCCTTTCCCTGGGTCCCTCCGAGAATCCCGGCCTGCCTGCCTGCCTGCCTTTCCCAGCTCTCGGTGCTGTGTCACCTACCGCACGGTTTGTGGGCCCCTGGTTGTGTCCTCCACGGTTCCAGTGTGGTTCTGCACTGTTTCCATGTCGCCGGTGAGTCGTCAGCCTGGCAGAGGAGGCCTGTGCTCGGTCCGTCGTACTTCTAGGCCGTGTCAGGCGCTGTGCCTGGTCTCCCATGGCACTGTCAGGATCATTTATTCTGTTTCATGTCCGAAGTTCTGACTTCCTCTTCTTGCGGTAATGGAGACCGAGCCCCAGGCCTCCCCACTGAGCTACATCCCCTGCGCCTCCTGAGTCAGGGTCTGGCTGAGTTGCTAAATTGCTCAGGTTGGGCTGGAGCTTGCGATCCTCCTGCCTCAGCTTCCCAGAGTGCTGGGATGATGGGCCTCCGCCAACCATGCCCAGCTGCAAACTCTCATTTCTTGACTGGAACTTTAAAGTGGATTTTTAAAATTGGGATTTCATTAGCTTTGCAGAATTGGAGAGGCTCGAGGAGGTGTTCAGAGGTCCGGTGGAATTGTTCTAGGTCTGATCCTGGCACCCTTGGTCTCGGTGCCCCGAGGGATTCATGAAAATCTGCCCTGGGCTCCACTCGCTCAGGCTCATTGTGTGGAGACAAAACAGTCAAAATGGGAGGATTGATCATTTTTGTCTGGAGCCAGGCATAAGAATAAACCCCGCTCTGTTATCATAGGTGGCTGTGATTAAGATCGGGCAAAAGGTCGGCTCGGGGCCTCCTAACATTGACAGTTTCCCTCCGAAGATTAAGTGCCGCTTCATCTCGGGCCCAGGTCATCAGTAGCTTGAAGCCATTACTGTCCGTTGGCTGTTTGGTTTATCTGAAATATGGAGCTGGTCGCAGCCAATTTCCCCGGGGTCAGGTGCGTTCACATGATCAGAAGTGCCAGGAGCCCGGATTGTCTGCGTGTGTTGAGTTCACGCCAGTCCCTGTCGGGCCAGGGAAGGGATTCCCAGTGCCCAGAACACACAGATGCGGACGCCTACCTGGGTGTTTTGAATCCCGCCCCCTCCATCTGTGTCGTGTTCTGAACGTACTCCTGACTGCGCGCTTGCTCAGCCTGTAGCCTGTGCCTCTGGGCATTCCATTTATGAAGCTGTAGGCCAGCAGCGAAGTGCGGAGAAACGATTCCTGCTCAGGGGATGCCTGTGCCGAGACTTCTGTCACCCTGGGCCGTTCCCGTGGCCTACTCCGACAAGAGTGCAGGCTTCTGTTCCCTCGCATTAAAAGTCCAAGGCAATAACATTTTTATTGCTATAAAAACAACCCAGGAAAAGCATTTCACGTGTTGTTCAAATGATCACTTTGCCTTAAAAAGTACTAGTTCCAACAGTGAAACAAGACAAAGGGAAGCGATCAGTGTGCATATGCACGTGTGTACATGCAGGGACGAAGAAATTGAAACCCGGTCGGGGTAGATTGAGCTGTAAGTTAAGAGCACAGCATGTGCCAAGTGTGTTGGCACACACTTGTAATCACAGCACTTGGGAGGCTGAGGCAGGAGGCTTGCTGTGAGTTCAAGGCCAGCGGGGCTGTATAGTCAGTTCAAGACTAGCCTGAAGTAGCGAACAAGACTCTTTCTCAACAGAACAACAACAACAAAAAACCATAACATGAGATTTAACTTTTGCTACTAGAAGATAAAGGAATGTTTGGGGTGTGTGTGTGTGTAATATATTTTTAACCATACTAAGATTTTTGATAAAATACTTTCGCGTGAGCAAACCTGCTTGTGTTTGCATCTAGATTAAATTCATGATTGTCCACTCGTGTTCCTGAGTAGAACTGTGGGGAGGGATCTCCTTGGCAACCCTTTTAAAGTAAAGGAGCGGAGGGGGCCGAGCCAGCAGGGCCGACAGCCCTCTTTAACTCTAAAATTCTTTTTGCATTAGCACATCTGCAGTGTTGAGGAATATATGGAAAATTGAAATAGTGCTTCTCTCCTGCTCTGTCTCCAGTGTGTCCATAAATCACCCCTTTTTTCCTTTTAAAATGTCTGGCCTTGTAATTTATGTTTGCATAACCCATTACTAAATTCATAGTAGGTGTTTTAGTTGGCAGGCATTATTCCAAGGGTTCTGAGGGGCTTTAAAAAATACAGAGCCTTTGTTAGTATTTATACTTAAGTGGATATTTTAGGTGGGTTTTTTTAAAAATAGTGAATTGGATTTTTTAAAAGGAATTTGGAGCCAGCTGTTTACCATTTTCTTAGGCAAACAACACTAAGTCCATATGCTGCGTTATCATTTGGCACGGGTGTCCTAATGGGCTTTATGGATTTTTCTTTGTTTTGTTTTAATTAAAACTGGAAGAAACAAATAATTCTGATTAGTTAAGATCACACTAATTTCTGTATAGTTTTCAGTAGGTGTCACGTTGCACAGAAAGCTACAAGTTTGTTTTAGTAATTTGTAAGTTTCCTAACTGCAGCAGACTGCCTTATTGACAAAGCAAAGTGCAATCTCTCCATTCATTCCCTCCGCTCCGCTCTGCTCGTTTACGCCACCCTGCTACCCGAACAGAAACAGAGGGGTCAGGTTTGGCCCACACCCCGTGGCCTGCCTCTGAGGGCTCCTGATTTTCAACCAGACATTGTAAATAACCACAGTGCCTTCTCCCAGAAGTTAGAAAACCTTAGAGCTTTTTTTTATTTTGAGACAGGGTCTCACTCTGTAGTCCATGCTGGTCCCAAACACGCGATGTAGCCCAGTGTAACAAGCATTGTTACTTTGATATGTTTCCTTAAAAAGTTAAAGTCTGTTTTCTATTCTAAGAGTTTTATAATGTGTCCTGAAAATGTGACTTAAAAATTATTAAAATGGAGCCATTCAAAAGGCCTTTGGTGCTTAAGGAGGAAGTTCACCTTACCGGCCTTCCCTCTGCCTCCTCCTCACCCAGGGGCTGGTTGCCATCACTTCTGTGTCAAGGCCTTGTCAGCCATTGGCACAGTAGTGGCCAGTCAGAAGAGGCATCGGTGGCCCCGTGGCAGCTTCCGCAGCTGCCCATGGAGTAGGTGCGGCTGCTGTTACGGGGCAGTCGGGCGTTAGGCACGCTCGCAAAGTTCAGCCCATTCTCTCTGTGATCGGCAAGTCACACTGGGCGATCCAAGTTTGAAACTCTCCGACTTCCTTCCACTTAGGTCAGGGATTAAATGTAATGACCGTGTTTCAATTTTGTGTTTTCATTTTGTGGTACTGATGAACAAATCCAGGACCTTCCCAGTCCTTTAAAATATTTTTGCAAATATCTACCAGAGTTGCCCAGGCTGGGCTTGGATATGAGATTCTACTACTTCAGCTGGGGACTGGTCTGGTTTGGTTTGGTTGGTTGTTTTTTTCGGCGCTGAGGATGGAGCCCTGGGCCTTATCTCTGAGCTACGTCCCCAGCTCCATATTTATTGTTTACTTGAGACAGGGTCTTGCAAGGTTGCTAAGTTCCCGAAGCCAGGCTTGTTTGTTTTTTAAAGATAGCTTATTTGACCACAGGAGCCTTGCTCATGCTGACATTTGTTGCTCTCGGCCCGAGCGTCTCAGCCCTCGTGGGAGCTCCGATGCAGCCTTCAGCAGGCAACATACCCATCTCCTGGCACTTGGTGAAGTTACCTTTACCTGCTCTGCACGCCTCCTGGTCCTTCTTCCTTGTCCGTGGCCCTCTGGTCATGAGACTTACAGTTGTGACCCAGAAAAAGCGCTTCCACCAGGAAAAGTGCCGAGCCAGGATCGAGGAGGGAACAGAGAGGTGTTTATTGTCCCCAAGATGCCGTCCAGTTTTATTCTTAACTCCTTTCCAAAGAAAATTTGAGGGTTTGCTCTGGTCAGTCCCAGCCCAAGTTCAGCAGGGTCTGCCGTGTTTTCCAGAAGGAGAAGCATGAACAGCATCACCAGGAAGAGAGGGGAGGACAAGGAGGAAGGAGATTAGTGGGGGAACGGGAGGGGATCCCCACAGAGGACACATGGGTGACAGCTGTGGGGAAGGTCAGGCCTGGAGCCTTCAGCGCGAGGCTGGACAACGCCCAGCTTGGTGGGCCTTTTGCGGCCCTGCACCCTGCATTGAGCAGGCCAGCCCATCTGCTACAGGCACCCAACTGTCCCCATCCCTCTTGGCCAAGTATGGCCGTGCTGATCAGCTGTTCGGTATCAACTAGTAAATAAAAACAGAGAAGGCAGTGTTTGGTGGATGTTGGGAGCAAGAGAAAGGACTCTGGGACGTATAGTAGCCAGGGTTATCACCAGGACGAGCAGTTCACGGGGTGGGGGCGGTCTGGAGGCTCAGGCCCTGCTGGAGCCCAAGGCTGGAGAACTAGGACTCCACTCCTCCCCTCTGAGGCCTTGCCAAGTGGCAGAGGGTGCACGCTTGGGAGTGGCACAGTCACTTAGGGTTTGCATCATCACTGCTCGCGAGGCGGTGTGGAGGACGGCCATTTGGGGAACAGAGGAGGAGGAGCTGGGGTAGCTGGCAAACGGTTGTTGCCAACTCAGCGGTTAGAAATGGCACTATGGAAATGAGGAAGTGGTGTACTGTCCCATCCTCGTGAGCCAGTAGCTCCGTGGTGTGGACCTCTGCATGCCAGGCTCTGTCCGAGCCTTGATCTGCACATGGGGCCGGGCCCTGGTGCCCTGCCCTCAGTGCCCTGGCCTGGTAAATGAGACAGACAGAACCCAGAAGGCAGGAGGGGGTGGCCTGGGGCACACTGTGCAGTTGGGGGGTCAGAGCCAGGAAATTTGGGGTCACTTGTCTGAGAAAGATGGGAAGGAGGCAGCCAGAGAAGGACCTGCCTGGGAGGGTGGGCAAGCCTGGATCTTGTATTCAGGAGAGAAAGGTAGAACCCCCAAGAGAGACAGAGGTGTAATTTTGGAGCAAGGTGGAGGTCCCCGAGTCTGGGAGGACATGGGATTGGCTCCGGGCTAGCTAGCAGCGGGAGCCCTAGTAGATAACAGGGCAGGTGCCTGAAGGTCAGGTGGCCCCCAGGCGCGCCCTGGGTTTGCCTGGGCGAACAGGAGAAGAGGTTGTCTTTCAGGTTGGGTAGGGGCTCAGCGTGAGGCAAGTGGATGGCAGAGGCACGCACCGCAGGTGGCCCCGGGTGACGAGGGTTGCAGAACCCTGTGTGTGGAGCCTGCAGCCTTCAGTGGGGGGTTCCCTCCCTGTGCCCTCCTAGGGTTTCCTGCCCCTTTAACTGTTTGCCTAGGCCTGGGCACCTGGGGAATCGGAGGACCAGCTATTGAGAAGCTGCAGAGTCCAGGCTCACAGCTCTCAGTTGCCACATCTCCAGTCCCAGAGGAGCCATCCTGCTGGTATCACATCACTTCACTGACCCTCAAAGCCTCCTGTGAGCCTGCTTGTTAAAAAATACTTTTCTTGTCCCCCAACCCCCCCCCTCCAGGATAGACCAAGACATGACCCCCAGCCAGTGCTGGGGAAGCTACATTTAGTACCAGAGCCTGGAACCCTTACTCAGAGGCTGGGGTGGGGGCCCAGCTGTCTGTGGGGTCTGTAGCATGCCTCCCCACGTCCCCCTGGTACCCCAGACCTACCCGCCAGCCTTCTCTTTTGCACTTCTGTGTCTAGGCATGTATCAAGAGGTCACCTGAGGTCTGGGTGGCCATGAGCTCCAGCTGTGGTGGTCGCAGCAGGCCAGGAGCGGACAGGGAGAAGTCCTGAGTGATACTGGTGCTGTCCTCTTCAGAGGGTGCTGGGAGCCATCTGCAGGGTCCGAAAGCCCCGTGGACATGACCACAGTGGTGAATGTGGTGTGGAGGCGCCCAGGTTAGCTGCTCTCACACGTGAGGAAACTGGTCTGTGACTTGCCTAAGGCCGTAGCAGCAGGCAGAGACAGCGCGGAGGACGGCTCTAGGATTATCTGAGTGCACGTCCTGCCCAAGCTCTGGTTGAGGCCAGGGTTGTCCTGAGCCCCTGGTTACTGGGGTCCTGGGGAGGAGGAGTGACACCCCTTCTACCTCAGCATCTACTGCCTGAGGCCTGTGAGTGAGGTCTGGCAACGGTGGACGCAGCTGCCTTCCGTGGGAAAAGGGAGAGGCCTCTGACCACAGTAGAGTACAGTGGCAGTGGTTTCTTGCCAAGTTGTCCCAATGGGACTCGAACTTGCCATCCTGTCCCAGCCTCCCAGAGTTCTGTGCTTGCAAGTCTGTATCACCATACCCGGCTCAGAGCTTCCCAGGCACTGGGGGGTGTGCTCTGAGGGCCTGCACCCACAGCAGCCTCCCGGGCAGGGCTGCTGCCGCCCGTCTAATGTAGCGGGGCAGGGACATAGGCCTCACGGGGGTCTTGGCTGGGCAGCACAGGGGCTGGCCCTTCTCTCTCCGTGAGTCACACTACCACGGTGTGCAGTGGGCCACTCAGGGCTAAGCCGGACTTCTGATTTTTTCCTGGTGATGACCTGAGTCATTTTCTGCTTCTCTGCCCTCTGCATCTCCTGCCCTCCCCAGTAGGTTTGAGTGCAGCGGGCACCGAGATCCTCAGGAATCCCGGGGACCTCCTGCAGGGAGAAGGCTCTGTCCGTCCTCTGCCCACACTGTCCTCCCCTCCCTCTGGAGGAGGAAAGCCAGCCCTGGCAGGGCCGAGTCATTGAGCTACGGCAGTGAATGTCCTGATCCCTTCCCCTGATGATGTCAGGAAGGACACCAGTAACTGTGTTCGGATCTTTTTTGGCTGTACTCTGATCCCTTTCCTAGAACTGGCACGGAAATACTGGTATAAACCCGGTTCTTGACTCGGGGGAGGGAGGCTCTCTGGCTCCTGGCGCTAGGGATGGAGCCCAGCGCTTTCACACTGGGCTGCATCTTCAACCCGTTTTTTAGTTTTGGGTCTGAGACAGGGACTTGCTGCATTGCTGGGCTGGACCCTCCCTTGCGCTCTTCCTGCCTCAGTCTCCCAGAGTGCCGGGGTGACAGGCCTGTGCCACCGGGCCCAGGTGTTTTTTTTGTTGTTGTTGTTAGATTTAAGCTCACCTGGACATAGGTACCCTTCAGGGGTCTGCCACCATGACTTTTGACCTCTGTGTACAGTTACGTGTCTGCCGCAGTTGCTGAGACAGTTGGTAGGACAGCCCTGTCCCCAGATTCTTCCCTGCTCCCCTACAGTCAGCCCTTCCCCCACCCACCCAGCCCAGGCTGACCACTGAGCTTTCTTCTATTCCCCTAGTTTTGTGAAGTTTTTCCAGAATATCGTATAAATGGCTCCCACAGGATAGGCGAACCTCGGAGGTGTTGTGGGTTCAGCTCCAGATGGCTACAATGAAGCGAGTATCAAAACAAAGCCTGTCACACAATTCTTTGGGTTTTCCCAGTGCGTATAACAGTTAAGTTTGAGCCGAACCTAGTGATGCAGACCTGTAATCCCAGCATCCTGGGTGGCTGAGGCAGGAAGATTGCAAGTTTTCAAGCCCGGGCAACTTAGCAACTTAACACGAGACCCTGTCTCAAAATCAAAAATGGAAAAATAGGCTGGGGATGTAGCTCCTTGTGAAGGCCCTGGGCTTGGTCTCAAGTACTGCCCACCCCCCACCCCCCAAATGTTGTGTTTTGAGGTAGGATCCCAAGTTTGAGCCAGCCTGGGCAACTTAGTGACTTAGTAATAACCTGTCTAAAAATTAAAAAGGGCTGGAGAGTGGAGCTCAGTGCAGAGGACCTGGGTTCAGTCCTTAGGACTGCAAAATCAAAAAACCAAGAAGTTATGTTTAAGCACAGGGATATAGCTTCGTGGTGGAGAGCTTGCTTAGCACGCGGGAAGCTCTGGGTCTTGTCCCCAGCTCTGGGAAGACAAAGTCATGTTTGTGTTACTGTGTAGTCTGTTACGTGTACAATGGCGGTATGTGTAAAAAGTTGATGTACTACCTGAATTATAAATGCTTTATTACTAGAAAATGCCAGCGGTCACGCCAGAACCCTGGCATCATATGTGCACTGTCGAGCCTGTGAGGCACGGTCCCACCAGGCTGCTCATGCACGGCCCTGGAGCCCAGCTTCTGGTGTGTGCACAGTGCAGCTGGAATTCAGTTACGTTGTTGAGCGCGGTTGTTCAGCAGCTTCCTGTGGAGGCCACCGGCACCTTCAGTATTCCACTGACCCAGGAGACGTCAGCAAGACCACCCAGGATCCGATATCAGCCCTTGGGATGTTCAAAGCCCTGCTCGGCCTCCCCCTGCCCGATGCCCTGATGGGCACTTTGGTCCTTGCAATCCGCTGCCAGAGGGCGTTCCTCCATTTGCGTAGCCTGTGCATCCTCACCCGGAACCGGGCAGGCTTCCTAGAGAGGGCTTTGGGCTTGGCAAGGCCTGGCCAGCTCCAGTCTTGGATCCCAAGAGGGAAAGTTTGAGTGTGCTTGGCGAGAGAAGCACCCTGAGAGATGGGTCACAGGAAGGCCCAGCTTCTTCAGGGACACAGGCAGGGGGTGGGCTTGTTGGTGTCCCTGTGTCCCCTCTCCCCCTCCCTGTCTCTGCCCAGGACCAGGTTTTGGCCTGGAGTCACCGGTGGGCGCTGCTGTCCTGCTTTGGTGAACTGCTACTGATTTTCTTCCACTTCCGCATGAACCTTCCTACCTCTCTTGCAAGCTCTGGGACCCTCACAAGAGCATTGGGACCTTCCTAAGTCCTTGGCTGGGCATGCTGTCGCCCAGTCAGCACTCGCTGTACACAGATGTCCCCTGCTTGCTGCAGACCCCCTGCCCGGCCGAGGGGTGCCTCAGAGTGGTAGTGCTGTCACAGCTGCCGGCGATCGCTAGCCAACTCCCCCCCCCCCCCCATCCAAGAGGAGAGAGAGGCCCAGAGAGGGTCGAGTCTCGTCCAGAGTCACCCGCTGTCCACTCCCGGGGCCAGGTTTGTCAGAAGCGCCTGGTTTTCCCCTGTGGCCAACAGCTGCGTTCATTTGTTTTCATAGTGTAAATGTGAAAAGTCTGGAGGCAGAGGAGGGCCGCGTGCGGGGCTTGCCAGGGGCAGGTGGCTCTCTTAAAGCTGGGCTTGTTTGCCAGGCTGACCTCGTTTCCGTGGAAACCAGCGGGGGCAGCTTGTTCCTCTCAACCTGGCTCTGGTGGAGCCTCAGCCAGCCCCTGCCAGGTTCCAGGAGCCGGTTGGCTCGCTCTCTCTCACTCTTGTGGGACAGGGACCCCCAGAGTCCTGCTGGGGTCTCCCTTCTCTCTCTGCTGTGTGTGCTAGGATGTCGTTGTGAAGGGGAGTGAGAGACCCGCAGGCCCCTGCCTGTCCGCTTTCAGTCCGGGAGCGGATCCCCTCCTCAGGGTGCTGCTCAGAGGCGGGCAGGGTGTCTGCACAGAGTGTATGGCTTGCCTCCCCGTTCACGGGGAATCTGCACGGTGGACGCAGAAGAAAGATCTAGCATCTTGGTTCTGTGCTCCCAGCACATGCCATGAAGAACCAAACATGCCCGCAGACTCGGTTCCTTAAAATCAGTTTCATCCGGCCGCCCAACTGTATGTTGTGGGGCTGCCGAGCTGGCAGGTAGATTGCTCCTGTCGTGTCTGGTGGTTTGGCGCCCCGTCTCTTGCGGTGGCCACAGCTCAGCCAGGGAGACTGTATTATATTAACGAGTCAACAAATACATTCTTTGAGGGGCTCTGCATTTTCATTATTGCACTCAAGCCCCTGGATGTGCATGGGGCTCCGAGGGGCATTTTGCGTTGCTAAGTTCCAGAGCTGATTGCACACCTTAAAAGAGCAGAAAAAAATGCTGAGAGCAACACGTTAAACCACAGAGGACGGCCAGGTTTTCTCTCTCTCTCTCTCCCTCCTCATCTCTCCCCCACCCTCATTTTTAAGTCTGGGGTATAACTGCAGAGTGATCCCACGTGCCAGTACACACCGTCTCTCTCCCAGGTCTGTTTCTTTTTGCACTTGTTTGAGTAGAAACATACCCAGCCTCTATTCCAGTAGGTGGAGAAAGATGCCTGAATCCTAGAAGCACCGCTCATCTACCTTTTTAGGGTATGGTAGGTTTCACTTGAGGGCTGGAGGGCTTCCAGAAAAGTCTGACTCAGGGAGAAAAGGCTACTCCCAAAGCGAACAGGGTGGAGCCTCCCGCCAGGGCAGGAAAATTCCCGGCAGGGAGGCCGCCTGTCCCTAACGCAGATGCACTGGGTCAGAGATTTGCTTTCACAGAGCAAGTGAAATGGAACAAAACTTCTTTTGAATCCTCGTTCTGGGAGGTCCGGTTTCTGCAGGTGTGTCTTTGCATCTCACCTGGTATTCAGGGATGCCTCAGATGATCGTTCCAGGCTGTGTCTCCCATTCCCCAGCACACCGGCTGAGCAGGAACATGGTCTGTCCCTTGTCCCTCTGCCAGCCCCTTGTCCCCAGGCACAAAGCAAATTGCGAGTCTCCTTGGATCCCCCCTCCCTGTGGTGCGTTGTCCTCGCCTGCCGACAGCCAGCCATGCCCTCGACCCTTGAAGAGTGGGGCCAGCACCGGCTACCAGGCCACCCAAAGTCGAAGGTGGCTTTTCCTGTCGCAAGGGCAGCTCCTGCTCCTCCATCCACTGCTCCCCCTTTAGCATGGGGCCGTAGGAGGAGCCCCAGGGGCTTCGGAGCCACACAGATCTGTGTACAGACCACAGCTCTGTCGGCAGCCTGGAGATCACATACATGGCTTCTCTGCGTCTCCGTTGGGCGCGGGTGGGAATCTGTCCCTCCTATGATGACGGTGTTGGACACTCGAGGCCATATCAGTTCATAGATTTGTTTTGTCTCTGTGTCTCACGCACGGGGGCCTGACGGAGGCTGACGGACTCATGCTGGCAGGGGCTCACACTGCGTGCAGATGGTGAGCAGCTCAGGTGAAGCTCTGAGCCAGCAAGTAGCTGCCTCCTGTACCCGCGCACTGGCCCCAAACCACGCGCTGGCCTCAGCCCTCCTTTGGACCAGCTTCGTGTGTCCTGTGCAGGGCACAAGGCGGGACCCAGGCTCAGAGCCAGCTGGAGTCAGAGGAGCCATGCAGCTAGAATAGGGTGGGCACAGCATCCATTCACAGTAGGAGGTTTGAGCAAATGGCATTGGTTGTGACTATGTGGGTAAGCCAAAGCTTTGGCGCTCGGATGTTCGGAATGTAATCTTCATCACTGCCAGTACCTGTCACGTGGGCTTCCGATACGTATCACTAAGTAAATTAGCTACAGCTTATGAGGATATAGTTGCTGCTCTCACCTTCTTAGGGACAAGCAGGGGATGGCAGCTTTTTTGTTGATTGTTGTCTTGGTTGGACTTGGAGTTGTGCATCGCCCTGCCAAGGTGTGTGATGGAGCCCGTGGGTGTGGGCAGTCCTTCGCCTTCTCAAGGTGGGCAACGCTTTGTTTTTCTCATTGTGAAGATGGTGTGGGCTAATCCGATTAATGAAGAAGCAAGTCACCCCAAAAGCTGCCGTCCTAAGATAGCTACTGCTGACATTGTGCTCACATATACAACCTGAACTCCGTGTCGCTCTATGAGATTGGGCAGCCGCTTCCCCGTGTCGGAGAGTGGGGCCACGCTCTTTGGTAAGCTAGCATGAGGGGGACATCTTGCCAGTGACTCTCTGTCAACCCAGCCTGCACGTTAGTGGCTCTGTGGCATGCCCCTTTTTGGCTCACTCGGACACAATTAGCCAGTCTCCATCCATGGAAAGTCAGGTTGCTTTTATTTTAAATACATTATTGCTAATCAAACCTTGCTGCAGCTTGAGCCCTTTACAGACTTCTGCTGGCCCTCTCTCAGGGCCGTGACTCAGGAAAGAGCTTGTTCTTCTTCAGTTGTCTGGGCTCATGGGTGACCCAGGCCTGGGAGCAGGTAATTGATCTGCCAAAGCTGTGGTGTCTTTGTGTGTGGCCCCCCACACAGAGAGGGACAGTCCCAGCACTCCACCACCAGGAATGGGGTGTGCCGTGGTACTGTGAGTGTGGAGGACTGAGAATCCCACCATGCTGTCTTCAGCACAGTGGGACAGAACTGCAGCCCCCTGTGGGTGGGGTGTGCTGATGAGCTTGTGGAACAGCTTTGTATAGATGTCGTGTGATCCAGCAGCCTCTGTGGAACAGCACAATCCCACTCAGCTCTGGGAGAGTGCTGGCTAAAGGCTCCAGGGAGGTAGGAGTCCAGGCAGGTGGGCCATGGTGTAGGGGAGTGACCGCCTGTGGCCAGGAAGGGGCTCAGGCCACCTCTGCTTCCCACTGGCTCCAGGTACCCTAGTGGAGATCGGTGATCGGGCCCTCAGCCTCTCACATCTCAGCTAAGAGACCTAAGGTCTGTGTGAAGTCACATCTCAGCAAGTTGTCAGATGGAGCCCTGGGGCCTGGGTCTTCCCCGGAGCGCTGCCTGGTGTGGCCATGTTGTCTAGTACACACATCTGTTTATGAGGGATTCTTTTTTTTTTTTTTTTTTTGAGATAGGGTTTCACTCTGTAACCTAGGCTGTCCTAAACCCACCGTGGAGACCTGAAATGCACAGCCGTCCTCCTGCCTGAGCCTCCCGAGTGCTAGGATGACAGGTGTACGCCACCATGCCCAACTGTTACATGGTACTGGGGATCAAACCTGGGGCTTCACGTTTCTTAGGCAAGCACCGCGACCCCTGAGCCATACTCCCAGCCCCTGGTTTTGTTGTTTGAACCCTCTTCCTTTGACCCATGCGCTTCCTCTTCAAGGGTCCCACTGACTCATCGTGGCGCCTCCTGTGTGCCACCCTCCGTCCTCATCCTTTGGGCCAGCTTTGTGTGTCATGTCAGGGTGCGAGACGGGACCCAGGCTCAGTGCCCCAGGAGCCATGCAGCCAGGAGGAGGGTGGGCGCAGCATCCCTTCAGAGCAGCAGGCTCGGATGGCGTTGATTGGATGGGTAAGCCAAAGCTTTGGCTCTTAGAGGTTCAGAATGTAATTTTCATCTTTGCCTGTCGCCAGGAGGGGAAGGCAGGAGCGTGGCAGCTTTGGAAGAGGGTGGCTTGGGAGGTCCTGACGGTACCCATGGCTCAGGCCGGGCTTGGCTGTGAGAACACAATGCAGAGTGAAGGAGGTACCAGAACGCCTCAGGGTAGACCCCAGGGCCTCTGCTGGGTGACATGCCTCGCAGGAGGGAGGGCGGAAACACACCTGGCAAGAATCAGTGACTGACCTATGTTTTAAAATGTTTTGGTGCCAGGTTTAAAACTTAACAAACTTCGTTCCAGAACACATGCACCATCTCTTAGGCATGACCCCCGCTTGCCCGGTTTCCCCTGTTCAGCTCTAAGTGGACACAGTACATGTCACACCAGATTCAGACAGAAGGACCACAAAGCGTGGGGGACCTGCAGATCTATCAGCTGGACAGGGACTGGCCACCACCACAACGCGAGACCCATAGACTCAAATCTCCAAAGTGCATAACCACACCTTTCGAATTAACACAAAGAATGATTTATTTTCAAAAAGCCCTCAGTGACATAATTGACGCAGTCTGCAGAGAGAGTGAATTTGACAGAGTCGCCGCCTTGATTTCTGGACCTTTTTCTAAGGAAGCTTTTCAGCAGTGGCAGTAACATCTTTCCGGAGGCTTGTCACCAGCTCTCAGCTCACGGGCCGCCTTGCCAAAGTTTGGCTCCCGAGGTCCAGCGGTGACCCCAGCAGAGCACATCTGTTTTGTTCTGGCCTTTGTTTTAGGAATCCATTGGGACGCAATCCTTCAGCACCAGAGCCGTCGCCAGCACCCTTATCCCCAGCCTCCTCTACAGAGACCTGAGCTGGGTTTCGTCTCTGCGTCACTGCCGTCACTGCCGAGTGCTCCCTGTTCCCGCTTTGTGAACAGAGCTATAATTAACTCGCAGGACGCCAGGCAGCCGGATCCGGCCAGGCGCCAAGAAATCAGCCCCAATTACTATATTCACATTGTCAGTAATGCCCACTTCACAGCTTGTGCTAATTTCAAACGACAAGTTCCAACTTTCCATAGTAAAATTACCATTTTTGTACTATTCTATTACATGGTGATATTTGTCCATTATTGGGGCTATGTAAACTTGGTATTATAAGGACAATTAGTTTGTTGAGCATTTTCTGTAAAATGATTTGCAATTCCATGTCTGATGGGCTGAGCCACGCAGTCCCTTGATGCCCCAGGTACGTGGTAGGAGGCGGCTGTCCCCAGAAGCTCGGCCCCTTGTGGAGTTTGCAGTGAAAGTGAGCCTGTGAAATAAAGGACAGCCTTGGAATGCTGCTTGTTTTGTAGACTTTCGGTGTTGAAGTTGTCTGAGCTTTCTATAAGAATGGTGGTGTGCCCCTGCTCCTTTGTCCTACCCCATGATTCCTTGCAATGTGACCTCTGGTCCCTTGACTAGACTCCCCATCTCTACTGCTGATTCAAAAAAGCCAAACCTCCAGGGCTTCTAATGTGTGGCCCCAACCAGAGTCCCAGGGTGTCTTTTCTGCTGGTGGTGGCCTTCACCCTCTCCTTGCACAGGAACCCATGACCAAGCCCCTGGGACTCCGTTTCCAGCTCAGTTGGGTTGTGTTATTCCTTTTCAACAGGAGAGGCCAGTCTGGACCTACTGTTCCCCATACTGTGCCCCCCACAGAGTGTTGTGTTGCTGTCCTCAGACCGGCAGCCTGGGTACAGGGAGAGAAGCGTAGAAACTCATAGGGGGTGTTGAGAAACTTTTATAGCAGTCTGACATTCCCGTGACATCCAAGTGGCATTTTTTAATATATTTCATAAAGATCCAAAGTCCATAGCAGATTGGCAATTTAAAATTTTTCAGTGTCCTTCCCCACAGATGGTTTGGAGAATATTGGTCACAATGCTTTATTTAATGTCCTGTTCTGTTTGGGTTTCATAGTAGTGGTTTTTTTTTTCGGGGAGGGGCTTATTTTAAGATCCAGTCTTCCTAAGTTACCTGACTTGTGACTTTGCGACCCTCCTCCTGCCTCAGCTTGCCAGACTGGTAGAATTACAGACCATCAGACCTGGCTAGTACTAATTTATTTTGGACAAGACAGGGTGCTCCTTTTTCCTGCTGGGCAGTGGCCTGCCAGCGCAACCCCTGTGGGAGGGGCTTCTAAAGGGGAAGGCCGGAGTTCTCAGATGTTCCCAAGGCAGACAGGAAACCTGTTGAGAAGCCATGATTTTTGGTGTCTGGCATTGCAAAGCCTCAGGGGAGGGGTCTGGCATGCCCTTAGCGAGACCACAGAAGGGCTGGTGGCAGGCCGGAAGTGCCCGACAGTTCCTTCCCTGGGACCCAACCTTTCCCTTTACCTGCCACTGGCACCCTGTCTGCCCCACCTACCTGCTGTCCTGAGTCCCACATCTGAGTAGGGAACAGCAGCACTGAGGCAGAGTGTGCCTGGCCAGCCCCGTGTCCACTCTTTCCTCTTTATTCCTATTTCTTGGAGCAGAGGTTGGCGGTACTCACAGCCATGCACTGCCTGTGCCTCTCTGTGTCCCTGCGGCCAAGAGCTAAGAAAGACATTTGATCTCAGAACGGACCACAGACATCATGTGGTCCATATGTGGTATGTGATACCCACGTACCAACATGCCGTATAAAATTCAAATTTTAGTGCCCATGGGTGTTTATTTGGTGGTAAAATACATTTAACATAAAACTTGCCGTTCCAACCATTTTTGAGCACGTAGTCTGATGGCATTAAGTGTGTTTTTGTTTTCCGGCCATCAGCAGCGTCCGTGTCCAGAACTGTTCCAGCCTTTCGTGTGCTGAGTCGCACTTAATAAAGTTTTATTGAAACTCAGCCATGAACATTTGCTTCTCCACCATCTCGCATCTCCCAATGCCTCTGTGCTAGTGGCTGAGCTGAGGAGTTGTAGCCAACACCTGGTGACCTGCAGAGCCTCAGAGATTTCTGGGAAAACTTGGCCGACCCTTGTCCTGGTTGGTGCACACACCCCTGTTTGTATGGTTACCATAGCATCCGCCCGGCCGCCCGGCCCCACCCCTCCATTCGCTTCCCTTTCAGTCTGTCTGCCCCATGGTGGTTTCTCTAACCTGTGTTGTGATCCGTTACCTCCTTGGGTGGTATCAGCATTCCCAGGAGCCCCGCCCACAGAACATCGTACAGAAAAGAAAACTTGGGGAACGTTGATGAATCTGGTAATCAATCCAGGACTTTGCTAAGTTCATTGATCATAAGATTCTTGTCTTTTTCTTTCTCACCTCCTGTTCATATTCTAGAGCAGGAGTCCGGGAACTTTACTGTAAAGGGCCAGATGGTGAAATACCATGGACATGGTGGGACGTATAATGTCTTGCTACACTCCGTCCAAAAGTTCCTATAGACAAAACGTAAATTTGGGTTGGGGGTGGAATGCACGTTACGATGAAGTTTCTTTTTTAAAAAAACAAAGGGCAAAGGCCAGATCTGGTCCACAGACCCTGGTTTACTTGCGGTCGTACCATGGAACAGTGGTTGTCAAAGGGTAGGCCTGGCCCAAGTGGCATCGTGTCACTAGGGAGGTTGTTAGAAATGCCAGTCTCTGGTCTGCCTTGAACCCACAGACTTGGGAGCTCAGGGGCAGCCCTCGGGTCAAGGTGTGAGAGTCCCTGCGTAGGACCCAGATGCACCACAGGGCAGGGCAGCCTCTAGGAGGAAGGCCGGCCTCAAGTGTCTGAGCATTGTGCCCCCAGGTGCCTTGCTAAGGCTAGTCTTTCATGACTTCTGGAATGTGCCAGCCCTTTCCCTCCCTGGGCAGAGCACGTGCTGATGGAAGGGTTCTTCTCTCTGGCCACCACCTTGCCCTTTCTGACTTGGACTGGTCTCAAGAAGCATGTGGGATCCTGCAGCCCCTCCCCAGCGGAGCTCAGGGTTTTTGGAGGGCTGCAGGCTGCAGCCACCTGTGCCCTATCCAAGCTGGCCGCCTATGAGTGACCAGCTGCAACCGTTAGCATCACTGCCTGCACATGGGCTCCTCACATAGGGCCATTTTCCCCCTCTCTGCATGGTGGAACCCCAAAATGTGTGCTGAGTGAAGGAATGAGTGGAGAAACCAGCTCAGGAGCCCAGAGGAAGCCTGGGGAAGTTGAGTCAGCACCCTGTGGGGGTTCCTGCTTTTCCAGGTTCTGGGAAGCGCCTGAGGTGGGAGGCCTCCCGAGCACTTCCTCTTCTCCCCCACTCTGACTCACGGATTGATTGATGTTTGGAAATTGTGACTCATCTGTTAGAGAAGGAACAGGAAACTTTCTTCTCCCCCTTCTCCCTCCCTTCCAAGTAGGTAATAAACACCCAGGGGCTGATGCCCGGCCTGGTGCCCCGTCAGGAACCCTTCCCTTCACTTCGGGTTTTCCTCGCCCTGTCCAGTCTCCCACTCACAAAGCCAGCCAGTGGGGGCCTGTGCCCCTCCCTCCTTTGGAAGAGCGGCCACTTCTCTTTAGTCGGGATGGAAGGAGGGGCCTCTCCACCTCCCAGTTTCAAAATGAGTTCTCAGGGTGGTGAGTGCTGGCGCCTTCGAGCTGGTTGGTTGAATGTGAGAGATTAAGACGTTCTGGGTTTACATCATGCACCAAATATAGATAAGGCCCAAGGCTCACACAGTGCCAGGACGCCGCAGCGTACACGGTGCCTGGTTTGTCTCATGACACCTAGGAGTGACATGGGTGCCCAGCCTTGGCTTTTAAAGGTCTCCTCCTAAGGAATTCAAAAGGTGGCCCTGGTTTCTGTGACAGTGTGCTGTTGGGGCCCGCAGTGTAGACAGCGGCGCTGGCCTTTTCGTTCTGCGTTCATTGCACCCTAAATGGTGTAGGCTTTCGGTGGTGGAAGATGTGCCCGTAAAGCCAGGGCCCTTCCCACCAGAAGAGCTCCACAGATTGTCAGTCCTTGTCATTATTTTGTCACTGCAGTCCTGGCTATTTTCCAGGCACTGTGGCTGGCGTCTTTATATACCTTCATATTGTCACTACCTCTTTTTTTTTTTTCCTGGTAGTGGGAATTGAGCCCAGAGCCTTTGCACTGAGCTACATCCTCAGCTGCATTTAAAATGTCGTGATTTTGAGACAGTCTTGATAAGTCACGGAGTTACCCAGGCTGGGCGCCAACGTGCAGTCCTGCCTCAGCCTCTCAGAGTGTCGGGATGGCTCTGCGGCCTCACTCAGCTCACGTGTCATTACCACTTCAATGTATGGAAGAATCTCAGCACTGTGCCACCGAGTCCCCCATCAGAGACAAGGAAGCTGTGGCTCAGGCGGCCTGGCGGAGTTGCTCGCTGGATGCAGACCTGGGTCTGTCTGGTCCCACTGCACCCGCCTTCCTCGGCTGCTTTTCCTGGGGCCAAGGGTGAGAGTAACACTGAGCATAGCGGTAGTTGAACTTGGGAGCTCCCGTAGTGCAGGTTCAGGGAAGGGAGAGAGTGACCCGTGCTCCAGCTGACACCGTCCCCAGGGTCGGTCTGAAGTGGGTCAGCGTGAGTTCAGAGGGAAAGGCCCTTCCTGCTTTTCCGTGGTAACCCTAGGGAATGTCTGTGTATAGGAGTAGCAGAGCTGAGGTTCTACTGGGTACGCCTGCTGGCCACCCTCCTCCCCATCCTGGTGTCTCGGGACACATGGTTGGGGCCAAGGGCCAAGCCAGTGTCCCAGCCACAGGCGCTGTAGGTACCATGGGACCGAGGTCTTCAGTATTGACCATTCTCCCACTAGGGAGAAAGCTAGGACCCGGGGTGTGTAGCTGGCTCCCTCCGGGTGACATGAGACAGGGCAAGGAGTCACACAGGAAAAGAGGACTGTGTAGGCTAGAGCAGGGGTGTCACCGTCTCCTCACCCCACCCACCCCGGGCTAGTACCGTGTGAGGTCATTTCCATTTCTGCAGGGGCTTGGCCTTTGTGGAGACAGACCAGCTCAATCTACTCCCGGCAGATTCACAAGCCTGTGACACCAGATATGCGAGATTACGATCTGACTCATGGGAGGATATTTAGTTTGTGACTTGGTAAAGCAGGTCATTTAAAAAAAAAAATCAGATGGCACACAGAATCAACTTTACCCCCAGGGAACAATTTTAAAAGGGCCAGTGGGTATGATAGGAGTGCCACTGCGGACCCTCAGAGGGCTGTCACCAGAGAGTCTAGAGTCCCTCCCAGCCACTCCACTTGAGAATCTATCCTAAGGGAAAAAATTAAGGCGTGTGGTCAGCACTGTGTGAACAACATTGCCATCATTTACAATCCTAGAAAGGGAGAGGACAAGATAAGGCTTAATAAAGGTGAGAGGTGAGGTTACAGTAACGAATTCGTTGAACTTATTGGAAAGCTGACATTGTTTTCTAAGAATGCTTATTAAAAACATGGTAAAAACATGCTGTAACCTAAAGGACGATTATCAAATGCTGTCTCACCCTGGCTTCATGAAAGGAAAAAGAAAAAACAAGCCAGGCGGCGTGACTTTGCATGGGTACCTGTGCAGCCGGTTGTAATGCAGGGTGGTGGCTGTCGGGACGCGGAGGGGACCAGAAGGAAAGGCTGATTTCTGGATGGTGTGAGATTGATGTTTGTTCAATTCTGCAAACAAAAAGTCTTTTTCTCTTTCTGTCTGTCTGTCTGTCTGTCTGTCTTTCTTTCTGTCTGTCTTTCTTTCTTTCTTTCTCCTCCCCCTCCTCTTCTTCTTCCTCTTCTTCTGGGCTAACTTGCAGAAACTGGGCTCTAACTTACTAACCTCCTGCCTCATCCTCTCAGAAGGCCGTTCACCGGCACTCTTAAAGGGGAAACAGTGGTTGAGCACCAGAACTCTGAAAGCCAGAGTGAAATTTTAACCTGCTGTTTACTGGCTGCTGATGTTTGGAAGTGAATGCCACTGCGGAATCCCAGCGTCCCGTCTGTGAAGTGGGTGCATTCCTCCCTGTCTCACAGTGTGGCCCAGCACGATGAGGGACCCATCGGGCCTGGCTTGGGAGCCCGCTTGCTGTTGGTAGGAGTGCTTCGCAGACTCCATGGAGCAAGGAGTGGTTGTAGGCAAAAATAGGGCCCCTCCGGGGGCGGGAAGGGCCCAGAGGACAACCAGGTGACAGCACTGAAGTCAGAAGTGGGTGCGAAGCACAGCCTGAGGGGTCTCGTGAAGATGAGGCCGTGTGAAAGAGCTGGGCTGGGGTCCTGTCTGGTGCTATAGGAGGCACAAGACTGGAGACTAGGGGACAGAAAGTTCTGGAATGTGGGGTTGGGGGGAGGTGACAGAAAAGAGCTTGAGGTGGCACTAAGATTTTACCCACGCTGTCTGGGGCTGGGAGCCGGGGAGTGGTGGAGAAGAGAGATTTAGAATTAGATCTGCTTACATCACTGGGAGGTGACACCTTCATTTTAAGAAAAAAAAAAAAAAAGACTTTTCCCCCCAAGTGTGCACCTGCCCTGAGCCAGGCCTGTCCAGCCCGCACTCTGCTGTTTTTTTCCACACCTTGTGATGTTTTGAATGAAGAGCTGTCTTGGGCCACATATAAAATGTCTAATCTGTAGTAGATAATAGATGTATACGTAATAAAACCTTTTAAAATTTTTTATTAAAATATTTAATAAGTCAAGGATAAAAACCGATGCTCACATTTACTCCTAAATGACTGTGTGCATGTGTGTGCACTGTGTGTATGTGTCTGCGTCTGCACGACCGGAACAGGTCGGGACCTGGCTCAGACTGTAACTTACCCATAGTCATCATCTTCCAGCTGCCCATCCCTCTGGCCTTTCCGAAGCTCCTCTGGCTGGTGTGGGGTTGCTGTTCGCCCCACCCGTGTCAGGAGCCGCCCGAGCGCTGCTACCCAAGGCCGGCTGCTTTCTCAAGCCCGCATGGGATGTGTCATAGTGCGACAGTGGCCAGGGAGGGCCGGGAGCATCTCGGCACTCATCTCCCAGCGGGCCGGCGCGTCCCGCCCCCGAGAGGTCTGTTCTTCGGTCCTGTTTGTTCCTGCTTACTTGGGAGGCTGCCGTTTCGTCGCCTAATTAATGGGAACATGTTCCCCGTAGGATTTCATCACGGACGTGTCTCCGTTTGAACATGGTGCGGCCTGTGGACCCTTTCAAACGTAGTTACGTGCTTGTCTCTTTATAGGGCAATAACTAGATTAATTTTGCAGTGCTTTTCAGAATGCCATTGTTCTTTTTAAAAGAATAGGTTTGGTGTTTTAATAGGACTCTGATGCCACCGAGACGTCTTAGGTTGGCAGAGCCGCTTCCCCAGGCACAGGCCCTCATGCCCCACAGAGGCCGTCCGGGCGGCCACGTGTCCAGGACTGCACCGTCACCTGATCCTTTTGCCCCAGACAAGGCCTACTGATCACATTTGCCCGAATGTTCTTTTCAGTCCCGTCGCTCCCGCGTCCCTCTGTATCGCTCGCTCCCCGTGAAGTTCGTGTGTTTGTCCTGCCCTCTTCTATGTCTTGCTAACGAGATTCACATGTAAAGAAGAATCGAGAATTGATTGGACCACTAATCGTGAGGGGCTCGTTCACCCCAGGGAGCCCCAGCTGGGCAAGTGGCAGCTTCTGCTGAACCGCACAGGAGCCCTCGGTAGGTGTTTTCCATTGTGATCCTTAAGGAGCCCCGGTACAGAAGATGGGCCTGGTTGGCACAGGCCTTCACGCCAGCAGTGGAAGGCAGAGGCAGGAGGATCACAAGTTTGAGCCCAGCCTGGGCAACTTAGTGTCATAGTGAGACCCTGTCTCAAAATTAAAACAACAACAACAACAACAACAACAAAACCAAAAACCCAAAGCTGGTGTAGCGCACTGCGAAGGTCCTGGCTCCCAGTATTAGCAGAGGGGAAAAGAGTTGGGCATGTAAGAGAATCCAGTGAGATGGAAGATTTCTTCCTGTCTATTATGGCTGTTGGTCTGTGGCAGAGCACGTGATGTCATGTGAATTAGGAGGCCCCCATCCCCTCACCCCCCACAGGTGTCCACTGCCTTCTTTGCTGGTCACTACATCCAGGTTAGAAGGTGGGCTCGGCCAGGGCCTCTGTGTACCCGGATGTGGGGCCAGATGCAGCACGGGGAGGCTCCCACCTCTGTCGTGGGCTCTTGTGTGCAGCGCCCCTGTCAGGATCCCACAAGGGCTTCAGTTTAGAGATCTGGCTGAGAATGATATGAATAAACCAGCTGGCGGCCCAGGCCTGTTATCCCAGCACTCTGGTAGGCTGAGGCAGGAGAGTCGCAAACTTGAGCCCTGTCTGAGCAATTTAGCAGCTTACTCTTGATAAGTTCCTTGGTAAGAATAAGAGTCTCATAATTAGTCATACAACTTGTGTCAAAATTAACAAATGAAACCTTGAAGAGGGCTGAGATGTGGCTCAGCGTGAGGACCGCGGGTTCAGCCCCCAGCAGTGCAAGAAGAAGGAAAAAGAGTGGGTACTCCTGGGGGAGCTTGAGGCCCCGGGAGGACCTCCGCACAGAGCTGCCCAGGGGTCTGGGTGCCGACTGGGGAGCCACTGACGTGAAGAGGGTCCCACCCACGTGTCCCTTGTCACCTCTCGAAACGTGATCACAAGAAAGCTGTTTAACCTCCAGACCTTGGTTTCTTCTGCCTGTGAAGCAGCAGCCATTAGACCTACCACAGGGGGCTGCCGTGGGGACGGAGTGAGCCCAGCACATACGAAATGCCTTGTATGCCCTTGCCAGCCGTAAACATTACTTAGGGCCCTTGTCATCGTGTTTCCATTAGAATGGAAGCAGCCACCACGCCTCGGGAGGCACGGCGTCCTGCCACCACGCGTGGAGATCCCAGCGCCCGTCACTGTTGTGTCAGTGTCAGTATTCATCAGTATCAGAATAACCGAAGCCATGTGCTTTTGAAAACCACCACGAGTAGCCATGCTATGAAGTGATTAAAAATTGTATTTGCGTAGAGTTTGTAGTGCGTGAGGCAGGCTTAAGCAAAAAGAAAGATTAGTTTATCCACGGAGCATTATTACACTTACAAAAGAAATCTGCAGGAGAAAATTCTGGAAGGACGCTGTGCCAGAGTATCAGGTGTGTAGCTTAGATGGTAGCACTTGCAGGAATTTTTCTTCGTCTTTAAGTTCTTCTGTGCTGTAAACACAATCTATGCCAGAGCATAATTCTGTAATCTCTAGGAAACTGAGGCGGGAGGATCCCAAGTTTGAGCCCAGCCTAGGCAGCTTAGCACTTAGAAAGACCCTGTCTCAAAATCAAATTGGGCTGGGATGGAGCTCACTACGAAGGTGCTGGGCCCAGCACCCCAGCCGTCCCATTGCCCCTGGAAAAGGAGAAGTCAGGGGAGGAGGAGGAAGGGCACGTGTGCACATGTAGCACCCCCGGGCCATAAATTAACTTTGGCCACTAGAAAAAGATAAACAGTAGTAACACAGCACCTTCTCCCAAGTACCGCTGGGAATTCGGCAGCTGAAGCCCTGGGAAGAAAATGGGTAGATTTCAGCTTCTTTCGGTCGTCCTGCAGTTCTCACCTCAAACGCGATGTTGCAGCCGGCAGCAGACGCAGGCACCTCACTCCACAGAAACTGTGTGTTTGCTCCGAGAGTGTCTCCGCACATAGGCCCCGGGCTGTTCTGTGATCTCCCGTTTAATTTTTTTTTTTTCCTTTTGACGACGAAACGTGATCTCCATCTCAAGAAAAACTGCCATATGTTAACAGTGTTTGGGCAGGGATTGGCTTTTGGTCTTTGGCGTCGGTAGCGAGTCAGCTGTCCATGGTCAGTTTTGCCCACGTGTGCCATGCACTGTGGCTTGTGGCTCAGGCAAATGGGGTGGGTGCTTCTGAATGCACCGAGCCTGGCCGAGGACCTGGCATGGACTGAGCAGCCTTTCCTCAGGGGAACGGGCTTCTCAGGGCTCTGACCCCTCCACTTGCCCGTCTCGTGCTGAGCGGGAGCCGCTTGTGGTGCCAGAGTGTGGTGGTAGATGTCTGCACTTCTCAGCACTCTGGGAAGCTGAGGCAGGAGGACCCCAAGTTTGAGCTAAGCCTGGGCACCTAGTGTAACTTAAGGAGACATTGTATCAAAATAAAAAATAACAAGGCACTAAGGACGTAGCTCAATGCAGAGGTTCTGGGTTCAATCCTCAGTATCACAGGGGAAAAATAATAAAAAAATGAATTTAAAAAACTTGTCACCTTGCAGGAAGATTTCCTGGACAGTGGCTTCAGTGCCAGCAAGTGTGCTGTCCTTCCTGCTGCTAATGGGCCAGGGAGGATGCACCTGGGTTAGCTGCTCACCGAGCCGTTCATGGACTTGGGAACTGGATGCACACCGTGGCAGAGCCCTCCCGTGGGGCCAGTGTGGGATGCTGAGCGAAATGGGTAGAATTCTGCCCCCTGTGCTGGACCCGGTAGGTCATCCTCGCATCTGGTCATTGCCACTGGCTAATGAGCTGGAAAGCAGAGGGGGGCGGGAACAGAAAGGAGAAGCCGTGGACCAGCAGGCAGGGGGGCAGAGCCGGTCCCTTTCCCTGTCCGGAAATGGAGTAGTAACCTGGCCAGGCCATCAGGAATGCATTGCCTGTTAGCAGAGCCTCAGTCTTCACGGGCCCTCTGCCCCCGCCAGGTTGTGGCGCCCTCCAGTAGTCCCGTGACGTGGACAGGTGGTCATGCCCTGCTGCGTGTGCAAAACAATCAAGGCTTCGAGACCTTTCTTGATCTGTCCTAACATTTCAAAGCCATGAAAAAAATGACAGTGCAGGAATTTGGACCCTGCGTGTTCACTGAGACCTGTGGGTATTTTACTTTGCTTTGTTTTGTTTTAATTATACCAAACAGCAGGTGCTTGCATGATCCTTCTGCCAAGTGCATCCGAAGTGTGCTAGGGGCACAAAGTACCCCCTGGGAAAGGACCGATTACCAGTTAACTTTGGGAACCTCTGTGCTCTGGGTTTCCAGTCCATATTCCTCTACTCAGCGCAATTTCCTGTGCCCCCAGCAAGCTGTTCTCAGCTCTGGGGTGTGCCCGCATGAACTCTGGCTCTACTTCCTGTGTGACCATGGGCAAGCCACTTGACCTCTCTGTCTGGGGCTTCTCATTTCTTTAAAAAAAAAAAAAAACACTGGGTTGTTAATGAGAATTATATGACTTCACACAGATGAAGTCCTCAGATCAGTGCCCTGCAGGATGCCGAGTGCTTTGTGTGTGGGTCGTTACTGCCACTGTTGCTGTCCCTGCTGCGGGCTCAGAGGGTGTAAGAGCGCACAGAGCGCACGGGGCACTAGGGTGTCTTAAAGCAAGCTAACCGCTCCCGCAAAATCCCTCTCCTTTGCTGTCATTCCCCAGCTTCGATCCCAACTTTGGACACCTGAGGTCAAGGGACATGGTGGGGGCTTTGCACAGATGAGAAGCCTGGGAAGCCAAGCTCTGCACTTGCAGACTGGCAGGCGGCTGGGAGAATGTCCCAGTGCCGGAAGGGTCACCGCTGGCAGCCTGCTTGCCTTCCCTGCGGCTCACCATCCTCACCCCGAGGATGGTCCCCTTTGGAATAGAGCAGGGTGGTATCTCCTTTGTACGATGGCAGTGATGACGCAGAAGGGCTGATCAACGTGCCCCGCCACATCTTGGTGCGTCTCTAAAGAGACCAGGCCGTGCTTAGCCTGGCCCCCACCCCAGATTGTGTGAGGGTGTGTGTTTGTATAGACGAGTAGGCATGTATGAGTCTTGCCCAGGCCTCCCAGCCAGCAGCCTGCAACATCCGCCCAAGCTCTGAGGGAGCCGAGTCCCGTTCAGGTTCCCACATGCAGCCCCTGTGCCCATGTCATAGGCCCGTGTGAGCCTGCTGGTACTACTGAGTCCTCCGAGGGTATAGCTTCACTGTGCTGTCACGTGACCCACCTGGCGTGAACGTGCCGACGTAAGGATAATGAGACACTCGCTGCCTCTGCTGCCACTTCCTCAGCGTCCTAAGGTGCGGGATTCTGGGTCCTGAGAGAACATCTCTTTGAGGTTCCTACCATAGTCAGTTCTGTCGCATCTGGGCTTGTTTGTCCCAGAAGTCTCTGAGGCCGTAAGCAAAGACCATCTCTGACTTTAAAGAAGGTCAGGAAAGAGTGCCCACCACCTAGCTCCATGAGCGTGTTCTGGGTCCTAAGAAGGACACAGGCGCGGCATTTGTGTGCCCCCAGGGACTGCCTGTTGCAGCATTAGGAGCCACCTCACCTGAGCGTGTACCCAGGTGCCACATTGTGATTTTGGGCTAGCCATTATAGCTCAGTGTTTTTTTATCTATAAAATGGGGGTAACTGGCACCTCTTTGCGAGTAGTTTGGATAGTCTGGCCCGGAACGAGGGCAAGTCAGCACTGGTGACGCATGTGACACGGGTCGGCAGGCATGCTGTCTAGTTACCTAGAGGAAGATGGGGCTGCGGTGAGAGGTATGCCCCCACCTCCCGGCCATTAGGGAGTAGGAAGGATCCAGGGGACCCAGGCAGACGTGTCGACATCTCTGAAGCCCTGTGTGCTCGCTCTGTTGGGCTGTCCAGGCCAGACAGCAGGAGCTGTGAGTCCGAGTGGGTTCTGCTCCCTAGCTGCCCCCAGCGCTGGGTGGAGGCAGGCCTGGAAACAGATAGTGCTTTTAAAGCAAGTACTCAGTTATTATATTAATTATAGTATAGTGCCAATAAATGCCGTTGTAATGTAACAAGTGGCAGAACGGGAGTCAAGCCCCAAAATGAGACATGGATTCCACCCACGAGATCTGAGAACACGTCCCCAAGAAGGCGGCACGCCTGTCCTGACATGTTTCTGGGCGAGCCACCCCGTGGGCTGTGCCCCTTTGAGGGTAAGGGGGGTTATCTAGAGATACTGACCAGAGGTACTGTCTTTTCCCACTGTCTGGCCTGCGAGTCCCTGCAGGGCACCTGGTCTGTGCCAACCTAGAGAGGATCCTCCCTCAGCCTGAGTGGAAGGGACAGGGCTAGGACCACCAGAAAAAGGCCGCTTCCCTGCCAAGACCTGAGCCCAGGCTGCTCCACTTTACTGCCACCCCACCCCTGGCCTCTGAGGTGTTTACTTGGGAACTTGTGAGATTTCTTAGCCATGCC
Organism: Ctenodactylus gundi; assembly: GCA_004027205.1. Classification (NCBI taxonomy): domain Eukaryota; kingdom Metazoa; phylum Chordata; class Mammalia; order Rodentia; family Ctenodactylidae; genus Ctenodactylus; species Ctenodactylus gundi. Next base: position 705,020 of record PVKB01000480.1, on the reverse strand, counting down.
TTCTTGGGTCATGGTCCACCTTGGGTGGCTTTAGCTAGTCTCATTCCTGTCTCATGCATAGTGTTGTTCCCAGAGGGTCAGGGCCAGCCACCTTCTGCGATTTGAGGCCGTCTTGTTCTCTTCTGTGTACCTGCTAGGATCACTGGCAGTGGGGGACATTCGCAAAAGGGAAATGGTCTTTAGGGATGAGGGACTGTCCCTTGTTGCTGAATCTGGGACAAGGAGGCTCTGTGAAGTCATGAGTGGTACGCCCTTTATTATTTACAGAGAAGGGAAGCGTGCACATAGGAGCAGTAAGTGAGCGGAGAGAAGGGTTTTTATGGGCCGGTTGTGAGTACCTCCCCACCCCCACGCACACACGCACGGGCCCCGCTGCCCAGCTGGCTGTGCCATCAGGCAGAGTGTGCGTCTGAGGGAGAGATTGGAATGAGGGAAACATGGAGAGGGAGCCCCTGGTGCTTGTTTGCGGTGCTGTGCCCTGACGGCCACCATCTCGGTCCTCTCACACTCCGGAGGCATCCCAGCTCTACGGCAATGTGTCTTTTCACGTTCCACATGTGCTTAGCATCGGCAGGGACCAGACGCCATTCCAAATGACAAGAGCCTCAGGCCGAGGCCTGCCTGCCCTCTCATATGCACGACGGTGGATGCTCACATTTGTGTCCCCGGAAGACCGCTCCGGCCACAGCCCAGAGATCATTAGCTATAAGGACCAGGACTTGCCTGCTGCCTTCCGGATGTCGACCAGCAGGGCTGCCCCCTTCCCACCTGCTGTTCCCTGGGGCCCCTACAGGCCTGGTTACACAGACGTGCACAGGAGCAGCCCCCGGAGCCCTGGGTCTGCTTCCCGTCCCCTTCTCCTCACCCAGGTGTGGCCCAGCCCACATGACCCCAGCCCCCGTGGCCACCTCTGGCCTCGGGAGCCACGGGTCCGGGAGGAGATGCAGCCCTGCTGAAAGGCACTCCCGGACGTCAGGCTGCTTTTGTTTTTGCTGTGTGTCTTGTCTGGTCCCTGCGTCTGGTTTTCACAGTGTGATGGGAGTGTCCTCATTCTGTTGAGATCGCTGGCTGGCGTGGCGGCCCGCTGCTGTCACCAGACAAAAGCAGCAAGCTCGGGGGCTCTTCAGTCCCACCCAGGTGAGGAGTGGTTTTGTAGATACTGACTGTTGTTTTGGGCCTTCAGCCAGCTTTTGTTGGGATTTGATGTGTCCAGGGCCTCGGACAGGGTGTGTCTTGCCTCGGCTCCTCCCCAGTGTTGAGACGGGCACCCTAGCCGAGGCTCCAGCTTGGGCTGGCAGGGGTGCCCGGGCATCTCCTTCCCAGGCCAGGCCCTTCTCGAGGATCCAAAAGGACCCAGCTGGAGACACTACCAGGAACCAGCCACTTGATTTCCCAGGCAGGTAGTGGTGGCAGGGGACGCCCCAGGCCACCACAGGCTATGGCCTAGCCACCTTTCTCGGGTCTGGTGACCACCTCAACCTCACCTTTTCAGGAAAAAAAAAAAGGGGGAATGAGTTGCCGGTGTTTAGAATTGAGGACTTGTCGCACGGAGAGAACGAGGAGGTAAGCCGAGGGCAGCGTGCGGGCTGACTCGGGCGCAGGTTGGAAACACGCTAATAGGAGCCGCGGGTCTGAGACACCTGGGAAAGTCAGAATGCTGGATTTCTAGAGATTCAGTGATGCTAAAGAACCACCTCGCTGGTTCTGGGAAGTGGCAATGGGACTAGAATTTATTTTTTAAGGATTTGTGTCTTTCAGAGATTCATACTGAAATCTTTCTGGAGGCCGTGATGTGGTTGGTGGCTGAGGGCCGCTCCACACGGTGGTGAGGGGAGGAGGGGCAGAAACGAGGCCACCCTGGCTGAGAACTGAGCCTTCTGGAGAGCGGTGACAGGCACGTGGCCGCTGGCTTTGTGTTTGGTGGACTTGGGTTGGTTTTTGGTGTTTTCCTACTGCACTTGTGTTTGTTGCAAAACCCAGCTTTCTGGGTATTTCTGGGAAAGTTGGAATGTCTGGGAGTCACAGGCCCATCACAGGCCCCTCCTGGATCCTGGAGGCCTGCCGGGTTTGGGATGGCCCAGGTGGCAGGTGTTATTATGGCCGCCAAGTGGGAAGGGCCGGAAAGGAAGGACCTATAGGTGGGGCCAGCTGAAGGAGTGTGGGTGGGGCCTACTCCCCATGGCCATAGCCCTCTAGTGTGCTAATCCACTGCAGCTCTCAGAAGGTGACACAGCCTGCTCAGTAGTGACGCTCTGGGCCACCAGAACTGCCAGGGTAATATGGCAGTGCAGGCTCTGGGGGCCGTGATCAGAGGCCTCTGCTGGCTGGTCCTAGGACAGCATCCCCACCCGAACCAGAACCAGAGTTGATGACATCATACCAGCACCACCCCAAGCCCCTGGTCCTGTCCGCCTTTGTAAATGGATTATTTGAAATCTTTTCCCGTTTAACACGTCTGTGACTTAGCTGAGCGTCTCTTGCAGCCACTAATAAAGCCTCAACAACTTCTGCGACACCCACACCAAACCTGGGAGGGGCTGACAATTCAGGCTCTTGTCTCTACCGGGAAAGATTCAGAGCAGCAGCTTTTAGAAGCCTTTAAAAATTTGTTTGTGTAATGTTCAGCAAACGCAAATTCTTTCACAAATAATGGTCTGCAACTGCTTCTAAAGAAATAAACTCACTTGTTCAGCCCAGGCACAGATCTGTCAGTGGTGAGAACCATGAACACACGCTTTGTAAAATTGGATCATTTAATTAAACCAAATGGTCTGCGCCGTGTGAACGGGCTGGGGCTGCGCATGCAGCACGCTTTCTAGAAAGATATGTAAAGGGTCCCCAGAAACAGATAATCAGAATTTATCCGAGACAAGTCACTTCCTGTCTCCGGTCTGTTCCCTCATGTTAACTTGAGGCGGGGGTGAGGACGCCCAGAGGATCCTGGGAATGGGGTTGCTGGGATGGTCTGTGACTTGGAGTCCAGAATCGGAACGCATTGTCATTTTCTCTTTTTTGCATTAAAAAGGCAAAGAATATTCCCACGAGAGTTGCTGCGTCTTCAGATTTGGGAATCAAAAGCCTCCCACCTCATTCTTTCCGGTTTTCTGTTTCTTTATTTTGGAGATTGTCACACTATTAGCCCACGCTCTCCTTGAACTTGCTGTGCAGCCTGCACTGACCTTGAATTCCTGATCCTCTTGCCTCAACCTCCGGAGTGCTGGAATCAGTGGAGAATTCTGGGTGTGCATGTGGGGAGGCCTAGGAGGAGCCTAGGGTTCGTCTATCTGTCTCAGAATGTTCCTGCTACCTAAATAACAGGCAGAGGAGTCTGCACTTGTGGGAGGACCTCCGAGGCGTGTGGCTTTGGGCTGGGCACTCAGCTCCCCAGCCCCTCCTTCCTCCCTGCTACAGTGATAGGCTGGTGGTCTGTTACGGCAAGCTCCGCCAGCCGGTGGCTGTCATTACGCTGCCCTAGCACACCGTCCCCCACACTGGGCTGGCCCTTCAAGATTGCAGCCCTGAGTTCAGCAAGTCTGACTGCGTCACACAGAAGTGACCAGATCACGCTTTGTGAAGTTTTCCTCCTTTCCCCAACGCTGGAGGCTGCCGGCAACTAGAACCCTGCTGTCACGTTCTGTCCACACTCCGGCTTTGCCAGCACGCAGTTTTATAAAATCACATACTCTGAGTGGTTAAAAGGATCTTAAACTGTCCCAGTGATTTCAGCGTTGGGCAGCATAGCCTAAAATAGTCTGAAGCTGAATTTTTAAGCCTCTTTTGGCCAGATCAAAGAAACCCAAACTTCTAAAAATACCAAATTAGCTTTTTAAGCACAGTTTCTATCTTTAGTTGAAAATGTGTGCAGTGTGTGCTTCTGGAACCTACTTAAATGTACTCATAGAAATTAGCATTTACCTTGAAAAATGAGGCATTTGGCCACAGTAATAATTACGAAGCAACTCTGCCCGCTCCTGACCCCCGCCCCTGCTTGAGTCAGGATTCCTCAGGGGACGCGGCCTCCTCCCCCTTCCTTCGGAGCCCAGCCCCGCCTGCTTGCTGGACTTGGAGGTGGTATAATTATCTCAACTTTGGAGCCCAGGGTGGCGAGGCAGCATGGGACAGAGCTTTCAGTTTACATGGTAGGACTTAAAATGGATCCTCCTCCCTAGGGCGTCATCTGAAATATTTGTATTTGGGTTTCAAATGTGTCACAGGATGCTGCGCTGGCAGATTGGCCTTTCTAATTGCCGCGCTTGTTAACATTCAAATGAGCCTTCGCACCCCAGCAAACTTTTGAGTGACAGTTGCAGAAAGTGGCCCAGAAGCTCATTGAGTGGTGGGGGCGGGGCGGGGGCGGGGGAAGCAGGGAGCAAGCGACAGACCAGACCCCCAGTTGTCGGGCTTAGCCTGGGTTACTTCACACCAGTCTTTGTGGGGCTCTTCAGACCCCCAGGTGGGAGTTTGGGTGGCAGTAGGAGCCGCCTTCTAGAAGTGTATGAGGAGCGCGGGACCAAGTGTTCAGGACCCTGGTAACCCCCTCAGACCTTGGCTGTCAGGATTGGAGCTGGCCTTGGGATACAGAGATAACGGGGCTGTCTAGGGACTCCTGATGGGGGTTCTGCCACCCAGAAGAGGAAGGAAAGGGTTCACCTCCTGTGTGTGAGCACAGTCAGAGCCTTCAGCTAAATTTGTCCTCACAACAGCCCAGAAAAAGATCCTTTCCCGTTCTGTGTCCAAGGAGACTAAGCTCATGCTGTCGTGTGAGGTAGACTAGACCCAACATGGGACAAATGTCCAGAATATACGGCCTTCCCCCGGGCCTGTGAGTTTCCTGGCAGCCCATGCGAGGAGGGCAGCTGGATGAGCCGTGTGCATCCATGGCACTTGGAGGAAGCACGGCTCTTCTGGTGGCTTAGGGAAGCTTCTCCCCAAGGTCCTCATAAAGACGACTCAGTCTTGCTGCTGGCCACGAGTGCTTGACAGTGGAGTCCCATGGGGTGCGTGTGCCTCAGAGGTCACTAGAGGTACCATTTAGCCGAAAGAGGAAGGAGAGCCGCAGGCCCGGTGTTGGGAGTGTCCCCTTGTTTCTGCAGGGAGGGGACTTCATCTGGATCTGTGGGCTTGGGTTGACATGTTTGGATATCAGGTACGCAACAAACGTGGCACAGAAAGCCCTGATGGGTAGAACCAGAGAAGAGCCCGCTGTCCCCGTCTCTGCTTGCTCTCCTTTCCGGGGTACCTGCTGCTTGGGGACAGGGAGATCCCGAAGATTGTCGGCGGCGAGGCTGAGGGGTAGGGAGGATGGTGCGCCCTGGAACCCATGCCACGTGGGCGCATGTGTCCTCCAGTTCTCCTTAGGCTTGTGCTAGGTGTGCCCGATGCATGCCCTCCCTGTCTCTTGTAGGTTCGTGTTTTGGTTCAGGCGCCAAGGAGAAGGGCTCCTCGTGCCTTGATTCCACATCCGGTGTGTCAGGGAGGACTGTGGTCCCAGGGTGGGTCCCAGACCTCTGTGTCCTCCTGGGTACTGTCTGCAGAGGTGTCACACAGTGGGTATCCGGGAGGGTCTCCATAACCTCCTGTGTGGTGACCACAGACACTGCCCCTCTCCACATTCAGGGATACAAGTCGTGCCTGCCAGGGAAGTGTGACCTTCTGCCCCCACTGCCCCAGTAGAGTTTTAACCTTGACCCTAAGGTGCAAAGCTCCAGATTTTATTACTGCCCAGTTCAGCGGCCACCACTTTCTGACATTTATTTCTAAAAATGACACTTGAATTTTAGAGGATTGCTTTTCAGGCAGCTGATGTCACTGCTTGCCGATTCTGGGATGATTAAAGGAGAAAAGAACCAAATCACCACCTCACTTTACCCTTAAGGCCCAGACATGCAAGTCCACCCAGCACATGTGAGGTCCCCGCGAAGCCAGGCCCGCTTTGTCCCTAGAGACCAGGCTCCTTTGCGGTTTTCCTTGTATCCCGGGACTCAGCTGCCAGTACCACTGCTCACTTAGTGATCCTCTGTAGCCCATGCCGGATGCGTCCCCCATCAGATCTGTCTCAGTCACCAGGAGGCACTGCCCTCCATCTTGTCCCCCCCAACCCCCACTAGCCCAGGCCAGGCTGCCGAGTGTCCATAGGGAATGGTGGACTGGTAAGAGTGTTGTACTGTTTGGTTTTGACCCTTTAAGTAGGAGTTCGACATACCTGTGTAAGTGTGTTGCTCCTCCGTAAGCATACATCAGCTTGCACAGGCTACGTGCATCTGTGTCGCCAGCACCCTTGCCAGCCCCTCGTGTCGCCTGAATTGTAGGGGACCCTAAAGCGGAGGGAGAGGACAACCTGGACCGATCAGGACTTGCAGCATTTCGCATACTGTTTAGTTTCAATTTCACTCTCTCCCTATCTTGTATAGTTTGTTGGAAAATGAAATACCATATTAATATTTTCAAAAGTTCTTAGGAAATTTTGAGGCATTGTACCATGATGAATAGAGAAACCAGGAAGCAAGAGCTTTTAATCCCAGCGTACAGGAACCTCTAACGAGTAGGAAATCTAATTCAGGCCGCCCTGGGAAGCCTCACACACCAGGAGATGAAAGTCGCTAAATTGGGATCTAATTCTATAATCTAAATATAGATTTGGATAGATTACAGGTTGGCCTTTTCTGCCAGGCGGAGTATCACTCACTGTAAAAAGTGCCATTCGTGTGATAGGGAAGAGGACAGCTCACCATGGGACAGTGAGTTGTCTTAATTTTCCTCAACTTTATGTGAAGAACGCATTCATGTAACAGACATGTAATGCATGCGCCAAGGGACAGGAAGGATGTTGTCTCAGGAGGGTCTCAGCAGAAAGGCTCTGAGGGAGCGTGTAGAGAGGGAGGTTTGCTGGGCCAAGGGCAGATGCTGCTGTCCTTTAGCTGGTCTGTCCATCACCACAGTTGTCACCCGCACCAATGGACACGGACCGGCCTCCTCCAGAGCCTCTCCACATAAGGTAACAGCCATGGCTACGTAAATTTTCAGTTGGTCAAAAAGAGTGTATTGTTTGAAATTAGCACGTCCTCAGTGCGCAGCATGATTGGGTTCTCAGGAAGTTTGTTAGTTAGCCTGTAGAATCTCTACATGCATTACCCTGACTTTTCCTTTGCCCGGTTTTCCTGGCGGGTGGCTTGCCTCGTCCTACTGTTCATTTCTGGAGAGATATATTATCAATTCTTTGCTACATATTACAGATCTAGTCCCCAGACCCTACCATTTGCCTTGTTAACATAAACATCCAGGGGCACCTTTGTATATATGGCGTGAGGCACAGGGACCTATGCCCCGACCCCTTCTGTCGGGCAGATGGTTAATTTTTCCAGCATGATATTCCTAAAAGAGAATTTTTTTTAAAAAATCTGCAATTGAATTGTGGGGACTGTAAACCAAAACCACGCATAAGCAATCTTTTACTTAAAAAACCCACGCAGAGAACAGTTTGAAGTGAATTTCCTCTAAAAGCTGAAACCTGTGGCCCTGACAGTCCCAGGGCCTTCCAGAGAGCTGTGATAGGACGGTCCCACCATCGGCCCCTCTCCCTCTTTCCCTCTTTTGAGCAGCCATCGAAGACCCAACGACTAGTGGGAACGAGGCAGCATTTTGGCACTTAGAATGGTGGCATAATTGCACATATTGAAAAACTCTAAATTTACATTGGTTGATCCACTGTGCCTCGTTATTCCCAAGATGTAAAAATTCCATGTGTCCCTGCACAGTTCTCTTGTTCTGTCACGGTTCAGCAGAAATAAAAGTAACTATAACCAACAGAGAATTATTTAAATTTGACTTCATCCCCGTTTACTTGGTACCAGAACCAGAATTTGTATGTCTTTTCCTTGTCTGCTTCTTCGTGTGTCAACTTTTATATCTCCTCTCCCAAAGATACCAGCCCCAGAGAAGAGGGCCTCTCCCCACCCCGTCTTAGCTCCAGACATCCATTCTAGAATGTTCTGACATCATGCCTGCCAGAATTCTTCCTGCCATGCACAGCCAGTGAAAGGGACCTAATGCGAGGCGAAGCCATTCCTAGGGGGAAAAAAATCCCGTTATTATAAAATAAAGACATAAATATGCTTCCTCCAAGAACTAGGAATTTCAGGGTGAAGTCTTGCCCCTTCCTTGTGAGCACGGATGTGGTGGGGTGAGGGGGTCCCCTCCTGCGGGTGTGTGACCACTCGGAGCGGCCCCAGGTGAGCTGCTCCTTGGCCCGACAGATGGCCGCTCCCTCCTGCCAGCACTCTTGTCTTTCTGGATCTGGAATTACAGGATCCCCATGCCTGGGCCCTGTCCCAGGATGGCCTCTGCTGTAGGGTGTCCTCAAGTCTTGGGGGTCCATCCAGTCCGTCCCCAGAGGACCCCAGCCACTCTCAGTGTTAAATCCGGACAGAGAGGGCGGTTCTGCTGAGCTGTGCCTCCTCCACTCAACATCTGTACTTGGAGAGGCACCTTAGACCTCACGTGGCTTACGAGGAACACTGAGTCCCCTGCCACCCGTGCCACCGACCCAGGTCTCCATCACCCAGGAAAGAATATCACCACACACAGGCCACTCAGGCTGCAACCTTGTGTGGCTTTGCCCCCTGCCCCCGTGCTGTGCCGCTGGCAGCCTGGCCTGCCCCTGGACACATCCCAGTCCTGCCCTCCAGCCACGTGCCTGGCCCTACAGCACTCACAGGTGTAGCCACGTCTCCTCGTCCAGTGGCCTCAGCTTGTCCATGTACTTATCAGTCTGTTCATCTGTCTGTCACAGCCCCGCTGCCTTTTTGAGACAGGCTGGACTTGAACTTGAAACCCTGCCACCTCAGCTTCCCGGAGTGCTCTGGTATTACAGGTGTGTGCACCCCACCTGACTCTGTGTTAATTTTAATTAGCATAATTCCGATTCCGCAGCCATCCTGTCCAGCCATCTGCGGTCTCCCAGGCCTCAGGCCACCTTCTTTGGTCGCTGAGCCTTGACCTTGCCTGGCCAGCTCAGCTCTGCCTTCATCCGGCGCCCTGTGGTCCCTTCCGCTGGCGCCCCCCACGTGCTCCTCTCACGCCCTGTCTGGTCTGTTGTCCCTCTTGCTTGTCCATTTTCCTGGCCAGAGTCCCACAAGACCAGGGCCTTTTGGTCCCTTCACAGCAAGCACCCTCCTCCCCCAACACTGAGCCTGGGTATAGGAGGTGCTCAGTAAGTACCTGCTGGCTGGCTGGTACTGTGTGGGCAGCACAGCCAACAGTGCCACCGCTCCTGAGGGCCTCCTGGCACTCTGCCTGCTAACCTTGCCTTGCTTACAGAGGCACACGGCTGAGCCAGGGATCCTGGACCAGCCACGTGGATAGAAGCTCTTGGGGGAATAGTGTTGGCTCTCGGGGGAATAGTGTTGCCTCTCAGGATGTCCCCAGAGAAGGCCAGAAGGAGCCAGATGTGTTCCAGGTAGCCCCTGGGGCCTTAGTTCCCCCTGTCCCCCTTGAGTGGAAAATGCCAGTACGCTTAGCCACATGTGTGTGCAGATTCCATGTCCACAGATTCATCCAAACCCGAGATCAAACTTTTTTTTGTTTTAAATAATGTGTGCACTGGTAACATATAAACACTGCTTTCTTGTCAGTAGCCTCTGGCCTCTGTCACCTGGCTGCTCTTCATGTAGCGTCAGGCGTTGTGGTCACAGGCATGTGGAAGGTGCACCTGGGCTCTGTGCATGTGCTGCACCATTTTCCATAAGCGACGTGAGCCTCCACGCTCACTGTTAGCGGGGGTGGTGCCATCACCAAAACCCTGCGGGCACAGGGGCCCGGTGTACCAAAGAAGTGGCAGATCTGTTCCCAGGCAGTGCCCAGAAACTGAATTGTCCTGTCTTCTGGCACAGCATTGCTGCAGTGGTGACTGGTCCTCCCCCACCCCACAGGCATCTCCTGATGCTAACCCCTCCTCCGCAGCCAGGCCTTGGTGCCCCTGCGATCCCAGCCCAGAGAAGGTGCTTTGCAGGTCCCCAGGAGCGGCGACTGGCCACTGACAATCCGCCTGGAATCTTCAGCTTCCTGAGCCTATAGGACTTAAGCCAAAAGGCAGCCATCCTGTCCCTAGACATGGCAGCCACCATACCCAAATGTCCAGGTTCAGCCTCTGCACTTGCCACCTCAATCTGGAGTCTAGAGATTAAGTTTGCTTTAGCCAATAGGTTCCGTTTATGTTTTTTGAGCATCTTCAAGTAAATGCAAAATTACTATGTGACCAGCAGGCTTCCGATACGGGACTGTACCAGCAGCCCTCCCTTGACATGGTAGCCAGGTAGGGGTTCACCTTGATGTAGAAGGCCCCCCTTTCCATGAGCCCTAACACAGCAGTATCTGCTCCCTTTCTCCGCCCCAGATACCCCTGGCTGGCAACACCCTTCTGTCGTCTCCAGCAGGTCCCTGTGGTACCCACCTCCCCGGTAGGATGGAGGCACGGTGAGTGCAAAACCTTGGCTTCCGTTTCTGTGAGTAAAGAAGTGGCGGATCCATAGCTGGATCTGAATCGTAAAGACAGATCTCAGCACAAACGGTGGCCTGGGCCACACCTGCTGGCCCACTAGTGGCAGAGTACCAGCAGAAGGCTGCTCTCTCTCGCAAAATGGAGTTTATTAGGATTGTGGCTATGGAGTTTAAACAGGAGGTGCAAATATCTGAGACTGAAGCGTCAAGGTTAGACGCCAACACACCAGGGACACTGGTTTCACGTGGTCCCAGAAGCGTGAGGGAAAATTAGCAGTGTTTTCTGTATTCACCAAGATGGCGTGAAAGAAGCGACAGAAAGGGAAGCAAGCCTGGGAGGCAGCCTGGGCATGCCTGGCCACGCCACACCATCGCTGCCAGTGTTTGGTTAAATCTCTGGCAGGTGCAGCATACTCCTTGAAGAGCTTCCCTGACCCCCAGCCACCTGTAAGTCCTACCTGGGTTGGGGCTGAGGGGTTGAGTCCTTTTGCTCTAAGCCTGTCCTCACCCCATCCCCACAGCAATGCCCTGGTCCTGCCGCCGCCCATTGCGGCGAACAATTGTTTATGTTCTGGTCATGGCCATTAGAATGACACGTGTTGATTACAGGTCTGTGTCTTGTTTGTCACGTTGTCTCGGTTAACACATAGATGTATCTCATGGAGAGAGGTGAGTGGCAGGTTCACCTTTCCAAACCCCAGCCTGCAGGTTGGTTGTGAGAAGGTACATATAAAAATCCCCTTCTGCCATCTGTCATTTCCTACTCTGGGAGGCTGAGGCAAGGAGATCGTAAATTCGAGGCCAGTTTGGGCAACTCAGCACCTTGGTGAAACTTCATCTCAAAAGTAACCAAGTAACCATTGCGCGGGCACCAGGCACAGGGCACCCACAGGCCCAGCACGGAAGGCCACTGCCCCCCCACCCCACCCCCACCACCCCGAAACTGCACTTCTCAGGAGTCAGCTCAGGTGACACACACTCAGGCGAGCAGCGTGGAGGTCGCCTTGGCTGGGAAAGCTAGATGTCAGTGAAAAATGCCTGAGGTGGTTGGCATGTGCAGAACCTACTCATAAAACCAGCGTGTCCTCAGTACAGACTGAACGCTGTTAAAAATAAAACCACGCAAGAAGAAACCTATTTGAGTATGAGGATGCCGCAGTCGTCTCACAAGGTATTAAGACCACATTAATCTCAATTTTATTATATATTAAAGTTTCTAACTTTTCAAATAATGCCGTTTTCGTTGTTTTAGAGCGTCTGAGAATTATGGAGCTATTTGGTGTGGCTGTCAGACAAGGACTCCTGCCATTTATTGGGGCCCTGGTTTTATTTAATAGCCAGATGAATGGAACAGTTAATAAAAGAAATATTGCTTTATTCCCTGACATTTATGTCCTTGGTTTCCAATAAAGAATTGAAATTATGAATAGTTGATGGTTTAAATTGATGTTTTATGTTGAACGCTAGCTATAATTTGCCCTCTGAGGATTGTAATACCGAGAAACAGATGGTTTTTCACAGTAACAAATTGCTGTGTGTATACAGTCTATAGTCTTGGCTTTCAGATCCGTTCACCTCCAGTTCTGAGCTGACCCGCCTCTGCCAGACTGGGAAGACGCGGCCCCTGCGGGATGGGGCTTCCTGCCAGGGCTGGGGGAAGACACTACCTGGTCCCGGAGTCCAGTTGCGGTTATAGTTCAGGTTCAAAGTGGGGCGGCACGACCACATGGCTGAACTGTGCTTGTGCCAGGACCTGCCTGGAGCCCCAGTGTCAGGAGCTAGGGCCAAGAGGAGCACGCTGTTCAGGGTCACCGTGGCAGCTGTGAGGCTGGCCTGTCTGGTACACGGTACAGATCTCACATCCTCGACGTGTTACTGTGTTTTTTGCAGGTGCAGCAGAGAGAGCTTAAAGGGTTGGGTTATGGAGTCAAACGACCCAGGTGACCTTGAGGGGAGTTTCCTAAGCTCTCCTCACCCCTTCCCCCCATCTCAGTTTCCACATCTGTAAGGCATGAATAATCCCAGAAGCCACCTCCTTGTGACAAGGATTGAGTAAGACAACCCCTGAGAAACAGCAGGTGACCCAGGGCTGGTTCCAGGCAGTGCCCAGCACGTAATGCAGTGTGGAGCTGGTGCTTACCAGGGGCCAGTAGAAAGTGTGAAGCAGGCTGCCGTGGCATGATGGCCGACCTTGCACAGGCCACCTGGGCCTCAGAGGCAGGCCCCACGGGGGCACTTGGGCCAGCAGTGCTCGAGGGTTGCAAAAATCTTCTGCCCAGAACCTTATTTTATCCTTTAAAGGAATCCAGACGATTATGGCAGGCCCCTCCCGAGGTGCCTGTGTGGTGTGGGCCCTCGAGATGCCCACTCCTGGCTGTAGGGATGTGGGTCACACTGGGAGAGTCCCAGGACACAATTCAGGAACAACGGCTATCGTTAGGACGTGGAGGGCAGGGTTTGAAGGTGTGGTTTTGCACAATTGACAACAGAGATAGACTTGGCTAATATTTTGCTACATTTCATCAACTGGGATGGGCAATTCTTTAAGACTTTCAAAGGTTCATGTTGAATTTCGCGTTTTCTCTTTTTTCACTGTGACCCAAGGCTTCGTTTTCAAGACAGTTTATTTAAAATTGTTCTTTTCCATAAGGAGAGAAAACATTGTAAAAATGAATCTTCAGATCCAGCAATGGTGACATCTGCTTATAATCCCCACTGTCTGGGAGGCTGAGGCAGGAGGATCACGTGTTTGAGTCCAACTTGGTCAAGTCGGCAACTTAGCAAGACCTTATCTCAAAATAAAAAGAGGCGGGCATGTAGCTCAGTGTGAAGGCCCTGGGTCTGAAGCCAGGACCACGAACAACAGTACATGGGGGGGGGGGGGGGTCCCTGCACAGGGCCTCTGATGGACAAGCAGGGCCACTTGGCTGTGTAACCCCTACAGTTAGTCTTCGGCTCGGAGCCTTTGCCCCGACAGCACATTGGTGCCCTAGTGGTACAGTGCTCAGGAACAAGGTGACCAGTAACCGTCTAATAGGATGAAAGCCACACGCAGGAGGACCTCTAAATTCTTTTCCTCTCATGCGCATGCGCGCGCGCGCGCGCGTGTGTGTGTGTGTGTGTGTGTGTGTGTGTTAATTTTAGCCTCCCTGAGTCAGTGCTGCATTAACCACTTCCCCAACCCTATACCCCCGCCTCAGGATAGACCCGATGTGATGGGGATATTGTGGATACAGATGGCTTGCCAGGCCACCATGGTGCAGAGGAGCTATATCCCAGTGTGGCTCATGAGGCACAGGTCTTCTGGCTTTACCTCATTAAAAAACATTGCACAAAAACATACAGTAGTGTTTGAAACAAGATGTTGTGGATTCCTCCGTGGCATTGTGGGCCTCTGTTTGAAATGTTGTGGAACACTTGCTAGGCTGCCGTGCAGGCCCCTAAAGAAGCCGGGGCATAGAGAAGACTGTGTCTTTATAGAAGTCGGGGGTAAAATCTCTCCAGGTTTTGCTAGAATTCAGAGTTATGATCTCTATTACATTTTAATTCTCGTTCTTCTGCTTCTTTTTCACATGGCAGTTGGTTAACCCGGACTCTGTTATCCTGGCCAAGGGGTCAAGGCTACTTCTTGGAGCTGTGGTGTGTATTGTCACAGTCACAGAGCGCCAGCGCATGACGAGGCCAGGCCAGCTCCAGCGTGGACCGTTGGGTGGCCTCTCTGGGGTTGAGCTTTTGCTGTTATAAAAAGAAGGCCTGGCCCTGAGTCCTGAGCTTTCTGATGTTCTCTGATTTGTCGTCAATGTTGGGTCCCAAGAGGGCAGGTAGGACGGGATGGGGCAGTACAGGTTGGCCTGGCTATCAGGATCCCTGGGGTCCTTCATCTTCCCATTGCCGAGTGACCAGAGAATTGGTAAGGCTCAGACTCAGCCACTCAGGGCATGCTGTGGTTTGGATCTGGAGTGTCCCCCAAAAGCCTCATGGGTTTGAATGTCAGGGGCTAACTGTGGGACTGTGTGTTATTGGGAGGTGGGGCTGGCTGGAAGGAGCAACTGCTTGAGGTTTGACCTAGAAAGATCGTGTCAACTTGTTGAGACTGAGGGTTGCCCAGGGCAGAGCTTTGAGGTGTGTGTTATTGACTTGTGGGCCAGGAAGTGAGAGGGGCACCTACCCTGGGTGTGGGGGCCCACTGTCTCTGATGCTGTGAGCAGCTCTGACATGTGCTTGCCGGGTTGCCAGCCACCCACAGACGGACTGTGTGAGACCTTCTGAAACTGTGAGCAAAATAAGTCTTTCCTCCGTTTGGGCAAATAAATCTTTCCTCCCTGAAGTTGTGGACGTCGGTTATTTTGTCTCAGCAATGAGAAAGTAATGAAGACATAGGTTTGCCATTTGTTTAATTAATCCTGTGATCCTTTTGCTTGCCCCTGGTGGCTTAAGAGCAGCATTCTCCTGTGGCCCACAAGGGTATCTCACCCGCCCTGAGCAGGCTGGACAGGGCTACCCTTTCCTCTTCCCAGCACCCCCTCTTCCCGCCTTCAGTCCCTGAGCTCTGTCGCCCAGTGCAGACACAGCCACTGCTCGCCACCCGTGAGCCAGCCAGTCCTCCAAAGATGCATCGGCTGCAACCCCTGCTCTGGGTCCTTTTCCCCAGCTGCCGCCTGCACCATGACTGCCACGGCGTGTCCAAAGCCTCTGTGTCCTCTGCTTGCTGGGTCCCTTACCGCCCTGGTGACATGCCCTTTACCCACCCGCTGCCCCAGGCCAAAGCTGAGAGTGCAGCCCACCCCCTCCACCGTGTGCTGGCACTTTCGCCTTCCCAGGACCTCAGCGTGCTCCCTGTCCTCCTCCCCGTCAGACCTTAGCATCGCTGTCATTTCTCTCCTTGGCCTCTGCTCACAGCATCTTGCCTGGCCTTCCCTGCAGCCTCAGGGTGGACTCACCCGCTTTGGATGGCACCCAAGATTTAGTTACGGTCCTTTGGCCCTGGCGAAGGGCCCCGGCTCCATCTGTTGTCGCCTTTGGGAACCCGCTCTTACCTCCCTTCCTGGACTCTTAGAAGAAAAGGCATTTGGAACTCAGTCAGAAGCATGGGTGACCTCGTGCTGTGAACTGTGGGGATTGATGTGTCCCCACGCCTTCTCCAGCGTCTGACCTGGGTGGCTTGGAACCCCTGCTCACCTTCTCCAGGGAGGACCCCTGACTTGCTTATCGCAGCCCCATGGGCTCCAGAAACCTCCACATAACCACATGGGAACTGTGCACAGAGCACAGGTACCCGTTCTGTCATTCTTTTTAAAACTCAATAGTGTCACACCCTTCTTAGCCAATGCCATCGTACCCACTTGACTAAAATCTTGCTCTTTCGCCTTCAGTTGAGTGACCCGAGTCAGACAAACATTGTCTGAACTTAACAGTTTACTTGGGAAGTAATTTTGGACCTCAAGTAGAAAACAAGTTCAGACAGTAACTCTGTAGGCCGTTACACAATGTCTTCGACAGGATCTGTCAGCAGTGAGAACGGAGCTCTCAGTGATGACTGCAGTGTTTGCTGGGCTGGCCCAGGTCCCCCAAGCAAGGCAGCCGGTGCCTGGTGAGCACAGAGCAGTCACTTGGGACTTAGCAGATCAGTGGGCAACTATTACTCATGTGTCCTGGAGAGTTTTGGGCTATGTGCCTATTTTACAGGGTGGTGGAGACTCTTGACCGTGTCTCTTGACCGACCCCAGTAGGCCGAGCATGACGGGAAGGCTGGAAGGTGACTGGGCACTTCTGTGTCACTATCTTCTGCTCCAGATGGGTGCCTCACAAGGCAACAGGACAGAAGACTGCTCTGTGTCGGGGCCTACGTCCCTAAGCCCAGCTGACCGGTGACTCTAGAGTTCTCAGCCTTCTGGTCTTTGGGAGGACGGCAGCCTGTGCCTCTGGGTGGTGCTCACTTACTCACCTCTGTCACTGTCTTAAACTGGGTAGCTTTAACAAGAGTCCGGCTCCGCATTGTGCCCCTCGTCCCCCACCTCAAGACCTGGCCTGGGGCCAGCAACCACGTGCGGAAAGCTCCGTACAGACCCTGCCGGGGTCCGTGGGGCAGACTGCAGATCTGTTCCTGGGATACAGAGCTGAGACAGCCAGTTCCTGCCGGCCTAAAGGGTAGGCGACAGGACCAGTAAAAATCCTCAGGTGTCTCTCCTGGCACAGGGCGCCAAGGCCCAGCTGGGGCTTGGCCGGGACTGCTTGGCGAGGACTGCCTGCTTGGGGAGGCGCTATCTGGGTTTTCACTCATTGCTCAGGGTGCAGGTGGGAAAGGGGATCTTGAACTTTCCTCCTGAAGGCGAGGTGAAAAAGATGGCGTGTGCGGGGTGGAGGGCGCGCTGGGGACCAAACCCAGGGACTTCACACCAGTTACATTGCCTGCTCAATTTTTGGTTTTGATTTTGAGACGGGGTCTCGCTCAACTGCCCAGTCTGGTCTTGGACTTGGCAATCTTCCTCCCTCAGCCTCCCAGAATTCTGGGACTACCGGTCTGTGAGACAGGGCACGGCTAAGATGGGCTTTCTAGAATCAGGAAGGCAGCCTCAGGTGCCGGCGGGCGCAGGGCCTGCTTCCCAGGATGCGCTGCAGCAGAGCAGGAAGCTGCTTCCTCCAGCTGCGTGCCAGCACCCAGCTCTCTTCCTCCTTTTCTTAGGCTGAAGGGAGTTGTTGGAGAGCCACTGCTGCCCTCCCAAGTTCAGGGCTGACCTTTGAAGTGCATTTCCTCAGGGCCTCAGGCACACCACGGTAGGGTGGCTCCTGTCCTGCCCGGATCTGGCTCCCTGTGCCCTAGCATCTGCTGGCCCTGTGCCTGCGTGAGGCCCAGTGCTCTGGTGGTGGGAGAATGAGTAGGGAGGGCAGCCCCAGTGACCGCCCACCCTTTGCCCGGCCTTGCCTGCCTCCTCCTGTAGGACCATCTGCCCTGCTGCCTCACCTTCCCCCAGCCCTTTGAGCTGTATCAACAAGGAGTGCCGGGAGATTACTTGGAAATCTCAGTCACCTGGCAGAGATGCCCACACATACATCCTCTGGTAGGGCGGCCTTACTCTGATTTATATCGGCCACATCTGGAAGGCAGCACTGCCACTACTTTGCAGGAACACCCCACATTGAGTGTTAGAGTGTGGTTTCTGCTGCATTCAGGCTGGTGACAGATTGCCTGCAAAGACCCCTTGACAGCCTAGGATATTTTCATGTGCATTGGGGCCACTAGTGGCCCAGTCGCCTCCAAGATTAAACTTTCCCCAGGTGGCCCACGCTGCCCCCATGCGGAGCAGCTGTGCTGCTTGGTTTAGGATCACCGACAAATATTTTGAATTGGGTCTAGTTTAAAAGTATATAGGTTTGGAAGGTTTTAAGCTCAGTAAGAAAATGAAATCCTTTGTCCCAAACCACAGCCCGCTGGCTTCGTTGGTGGCAAGCACACGCATACACGTGTGTTTCACAGAGTCCCTATTTTGAGCGTTTGGGAAGGCAGCTGCCCCGAATTAAGGCACGTGTGTTTTAAGCTTTTCCCCAATGTGAGCACTAAAATAGAAACTGGACTCCATCCACAGCGTCCCTCTTAGGCGGCTCATCGGGAAAGCACTTGCAGTTGTGTCCCCCAGGATGTGCCTATGACCCACCCCGCACCCTCATTCTGCAGGGGGAAAGGTCACGTTTTCATTTCTGAAGACTTTTGAGCAATTCTGTACCTGGAGAGCAGCAGACCTCCTGTATCCACTGAAATTTGAGACCCTTCTTGTGTAATCAGCACCCAAGTCCTGCGGTTACTCTTCCAGAAATAACCAGACCCTGGGCCTGTAAGGCTCCACCAGGACATGACGTCATGGTGCACACACCTGACTTTCTCCTTCACACGCCGGCCAGGTCTTCAGCATGGCATTTGTGTGGTGGTGTGTGTGCCATTCCCTGGCACACTGCTGGTCTGGAGAAGCGTAGTGCTTAGGGGAAGATGTTTTTAACATGATTTCTTACTGCTCCATGTCTGGCGTCCCAATCCTTCTGCTGAAATTCACACTAGAGCTCGAGGTCTTCTAAAACTGATAAGTCCCCCACCCTTCCCTGACCCCACTTGCTGGAACCTGCAGTGTGCGTGAAACAGCCAGGGATGCCGGCCAGCCCTTGGTCTGGGATCTTGGCACCAGCGGTGGTGCGTGGCGTGAGCTGGGTGGGGACCTTCTACAGAGGGTCTCTTCCTAAGTGGCAGAAGCTAAGATTTCCCATCCAAGGACACAAATGCTTCTCTACCAGAGGGGCGGCCGTAGTCTGCCCACATAGGATCCTGGCAGTGGAGGACGAGGGAGGCCCAGCTCCTCCCGGGCTGGTGTCCAGGCTGGCCTGGAGGTCCACCATGATGCTTTAGGTGACAGCCAATCCTAGCTGCCCACGTAGAACTCCTGGCAGTGCTGGGGCTCCCATCTTCAGGGGAGCTGAGCTCCTGGGGGGTCTACAGCTCAGCGGCCAAGAATCCCCAGGATTCTGCTCTGAGCTAGGAAGAGCTACACAAGACCAAAAAGCCCCAATCCTGCAGACAGCCCAGTGGATAGAACCTGTAAGGAGACACGGGCCAGCAGACACATAGAGAGAGAGGGAGATGAACCAGATTCCACGGCCGTCTGTGAAAAAGGAAAGGAGCCTGCCTCAGATCGTCTCCCAGCCCTGAGCTCAGGCGCAACCACCCCTACAGCTACTCTACCCTAGAACATTTCTTTACACTCCCCTTGGTGAAACTGTTGTAAATGCCCTGCTTCCGGGTCCCGGACCAAGGTTTATATTCCTAGCACAGCCCCTGGCCAGTAGGCCACACTTGATCTACATGTTTATTGAGTGAACTTAAAGGTGGAGAGGGACCATTTTCACTCCTCACCCCTGCCCCCAACGCACAGCTAAGCGAACAGGGGCTTCTCAGTTAAAAGACAAGAAACACAAACATTAAACACGGTTGCGCTGGAGAGAAAGGGACCGCCAGGAGGCAGCCCCAGCTGGGTGACCGCTTCGGGTCCCAACCTATCTGGTGGAGAGAGGGACCCTTGTGCCCATGACAGGCAGGGTCCTGGGCTCTAGTTCCAGCCCCGCCACTTCCTCAAGCCAGCCTGGGTCCTTTTACCTCTGATGACCCCCTTCCTCCCCAGAAGAGGAGACGGTAGTACCAATTCTCCCAGGCAAATGTAATTATTGCATATTGCAAGCATAGAATAATAAAAAATTAGAGGGGGGAAAAGATCTCCCTAGTGGCAGAAGGTGGGCCAGTGAGCTGTGTGCTGTGGGCTGTTGCCACACGAGCCCGGGCAGCGCTCTGCTCCCAAGCACGTGGGCCCAGCAAGGCACAGCAGGAGCTGACCTAGGAGGAGAGGTGACCCTGACCTGATGGAGGAGCCGGGCCTTGGAGCGTGAAGTAGGCGGACACGTACACACGTGTGGGTTGTGCCTTTGCAGCCGGCCCAGTCCTACCCGACCCTCCTCCTGCCCAGGAACTCTGCCATCTGGCCTAGAGAGGGTGTCCGGTTTCAGCACAAAGGAGAAGAAAGCACAGATCACGGTGATAAATCAGCTCGTAACCACAAGTTGCAGGAAACTTTCATTCCGGACGCGGAGTGAGCTTGATGCACACATCCCGAGTGTTGACAAGGAGTTCAGTCATTGCTGGAACAGAAACTGAGTCCGGGGTTACTCCCACCTGGATTACACTGATAGAAAGGGGTGGGCCTCAGACGCCGGCTTGGTGTCCTGGCCCCAGAGCCAGGCTCCACGTGGCCTGTTTTCTGCCCTTGAACCCTTTTCATGGGTACACCTGCACCAGGACTGTGAGGGAAGAGAGAGGCAGCAGGTCAGGGATCTACACAGCTTCTCTTTAAGGGCCTGATAATTTTTTTTTTTTAAAGAGAGGGTTTCACTCCATAGTCCAGGCTGGTCCTGAACTCACTACGTAGCCCAGGTTGGCCTTGAACTCGTGGTAATCCTCCTGCCTCAGCCTCCCCAAGTGCTGGGATTATGGGTTTGAGATACTGTACTCAACCTGACAGGAAATATTTCAGGACTGGCCCAGCCAAAGGCAAAACCAGCATCTTATATAGGCCCCATATAATCATTTTAAGTGTAATCATTCAGAAGCACAAAATCATTCTTAGCTCATGGGTCATAAAAATACCAACAGCTGGCTGCACTTGGTTGGCCAGCTGGGGCTTGCCAGCCCCTGGGCTGGGCCACCAGCGCCTGTCACAGGCGGATTCTGCAGGTTTTGTGCCCTTGTTTGCTCTCCTGCCTGAGGCTCTGGCCTGAAGTACTTGGATTCACAGTGTCACTGAGTCACCAACTTTACTTCCCAGAGAATGAGAAATGAATTTCAAAAGGTCCCTCCATATATGCATTTTTAAACCTTACACTGGTCTCTGCCTGTCACATGTGGCCTGCCTGACCCTGTCCCCTGCTGCCAGTTGTGTACACATCTTCAGTCTCCTCCTGCGAACTTGGAGGGAGCAGTGTGGTTGCCCCCTGCTCCCTCGGGGCCGGAGGGTGACGGACTCGGCCCACTCTGCTGTGGACCTCCGTGTGTAAGGTCGTATCCCTTGTCTTCACTTAAATGAGTAGGGCAAGCCCTTTGTGGGGACTTAACCAGCCATCAAATTGTAAGTGTAGTCAGACCGGCTGGCATGGGCCTGTAATCCCAGCACTCTGGGAGGCTAAGGCAGAAGGATTGCAAGGTCGAGCCTTAAAGTGACTTGATGAGACCCTGTCCCAAAACTCAAAAACTAAAACATGGTTTGGGATTGTATCTCAGTGCAAAGGCCCTGGTTTTAACCCTAGCAGTGTGCACGTGTGCATACACACACTCACGCATATGTAGGATGAACAAAAAAGATCTTTTTGAGAGGAGAGACATAGATCCAGCTAAGATGAGTCAGACCAGGACTTTGTATGGCTGCCTGTTACCAGGGTTCGTGTGTTGCCTGGTAGGCACCGGGGATTATAGCTTGATAGAGATGAGCTGGCTGCTCAGTCACTCCGACGGTGCAGGCTTGACCACAAGTGAGGTCAGAGGCGCGGGGATCCCGTGACACGTGCTCTGGCAGCTCCAAGCTGTTACCTGAGTCGGAGCCTCAAAGGCTGGCCTGGCCGACTAGTGTGGTACCTCAGGGACAGTGTGGCACAGCAGGTTGGCGCCAGCCAGCCCCAAGTTTGTGTCATAGCCAAATCGCCTTGGGCAAAAGGAGCAACCTCCCAGATCCCCTATTGTCCCTTGTACGCAGTAAGGGTCAGTCTGTATTCCTGAAGGGCTGTTTGGATGCCTGTATGGTGCTGGTCACATGACTAGTGCTCTGCGCTATCTCACAAGATGTCACCAGTCCTGTCCTGTCACCTGGCGGTGGAGCAGCTCAGATCTGACGCCAGAGAAGTTGCTCTGTGCAGCCAGGGAGCTGCAGGGACTCTGTACTGTTGACAGGACTCAAGTGACATAGGACCCAGGCGAGATCAAGCCCTGGCTCTGCCCTCTGCCCCTTGCCTCCACCACAGAGGGTCCCAGGCAGGGTGGCGGCCCATCCCCACCCTCTCGGACTTCTGTATCTCCAGTGTGTGTTTCTGTGAAGTTAAACTTCCTCCACTGAGTAAAAGCTACAGAATTACCAAGATTGCTTTTCGTGCTGCATAACGTTCTTGCCATTCAGAAGATTAGCTGGCGTCGCTGCCGTGGCCTTGATGGATGGCACGCCTTACTTAGCTTAATCTCCTTGCAGTACATGTTAAAACCCAAAGGACAGCATCTCCGGCACACTTGGGACTGGAACACGCAAGTCCCTGCGTTCCAGCCTCCAAGCAGGGGCTTCTCAGAAGGGCAGAAACAAGGTGCCTGGCGCCCCTGCCACAGGTACCCAGTTCCCTGTAGGAAACAGCCGGGAGCAGTGGGTCAGGCATTTGGAGCCGGCGTGGGGCAGCCAGGAGGGAAAGACTGGCTTTGAGCTTGAGGTCACCAGCGGCTTTTGAACACACTTTCCCAGGCCACCAGCCAGCACATGTGCTCGCCTCTGGAAGTTTGTCTGGGGAAAGCCCTCTGTTCTGTGAGCAGCAGCCAGAGGGGCGTGCAGGGCAGAGCGCGAGCAGGGAAGAAGCAGGGCGGCCAGAGTCTGTGCCAGCTGCCTGAAAGTCAGCGGCATCTAGAACAGCTCCGGGTCATGGCCAGTACCTGATCAGAGCACCTGGGAAGGAAGGACTCTGTCCCAGCCGAGAGAAGCTGCGAGCAGACCACCCAAATAGCCCCTCACATCCACCGCGCAGACGTGGCGCGTTAGAGGACGCCGAGTAGTGCAGCCTAGGAGCGGGGTAAAGTCAGCATCATGCACTGTCATCGTCACAGTAACAGCTACCCTGAGCGCGTGCTGTGTTTCTGCATCCATTCAGAAGAATTCACGTGATAGGTACAACCCACCAAACGTGCTTTTCACCAGAGAAGGGCCTGCTGAGGCAGGAGGCATCAGTCCTAAGACAGTGGAGACTCAGGAAAGCGGAGCTGTGTTAGGCACCGTCACCCCACCCGCCGCCGTCACACAGCAGGGCTGGGCCCACCCCCAGGCCTTTGCGTTTTTCCCTGGGATGACTTGCACACGGGCTCACGGAGGAAAGAGCCTCTCAGGAGCCTGACTGTGCCATGCACGGTGTGTTTTAAGTCAAGCCTAGATGATAGATGGCAGGCGTCAGATGTCCTGCACACGGGCTTTGGACAGAGCTGTGGCTCCCTTCCTTCCATGGATGTGTCATTCCCACAGGAGGAGGAGGGAGACAGAGGTGGAGCTGTCTGTGCTTTTGCATGTGTGGTGACTGAATGGATCCGCACACCTGTTAACATGTAAGATGCACACAGGGCAGATTTTGTTGGCGAGCAGGTGAATTTCTGGTGGAGCCCGGGGGTCCACGTGTGCACTGTGGCTTGCTGACCTGAGAACCATTCTGGTGGGTGCAGATCAGCCCCCAGGCTTACGTTAATGAATAAACTGTGTCTCTCCAGTCCCACAGAAGGTTTCTGTGTTTGGAAGAGTATGTCACCGTGCAGCACACCCTGCCCGGACTGTCCCTGTGCTCTCCTAGCGCCCTGCCAAAGTGGCAGGATCTGGGACAGAACACAACCTCTCAGGTTAGGAAGAGGGACTCCTAAAAGGAAGGACAGGACATCAGATTGCAGGAAGCCTGGCCGTTGGAGGGCCGGGGACATTTGAAGAAGGGCATGTTTTGGTTTTGCCATCTTCTGCTCCTTAAGTGCTCTTCCCCAGAGCTGCCCTTCCTGGTCCACCTTGTGGTCCCCAGCCTGGGAAACAGGGCTTCCTTGCCTTGTGGGTTTTGTTCATTTCCTCTGGGTGGGAAAACTGCCAAGGTGGCACCCAAGGCTCGCTCCTGGCCCCGGGGGAGGGAAGGGCATTCTCACTGTCTTGGCTGCACACTTCTATCTCTGTGCATTTGTGTACACACATGTATACGCGACCAGGCTACACAAAGGTCTCATCTGATCATGATTCTAAAGTCACTTCACCTACTTAGGGGTTTTTCAGCCTAGGCTGTTGATTTCACATCCTTTGCCTTTATAAACAGACCTTCCAGGACCCACCACAGCACAGCCATGGCCAGCAGCGCCGCCCCACACAGCAATCTCACGGAGCCCCCGATGGAGTTGCGTGTCTTAGGTCGTCGCCCAGCTCTGGGTCTGCTTCTCAGCTTGGGGGAGCGCCGTACTTGGTGTACACACAGCCAATCTCCTTCACTTACCTTTGAAAGCTCGTAACTGAAGCGTTGGCAGTTGTCACAAGGGAGAGTCTGAAAGTGAAAGCAGAAGCCAGACTGATAACTGGGGTCTGGCCAGGGAGCAGCCTGGGGTCAGGGAGAGACAGATCCGTGTGTGCCAGAGCTGTGGGGCCAGTGGGAACAAACCCAAGACTGTTTATCTTTGTAGTTTTGGCCTTAAATACAAATTTATTGAATAGACGCACGTGCGTGTACACGCGCGCGCGCGCACACACACACACACACTCACATACACGGTAAGCATTCCCTAGGGAATTATCAAACTGTGTCCCGGCCTATCAAGGACTATCACTAGCAGCCAGCTTTTGGAATTTATATTTCTCTTTTTAAAAACTAGCACTCTGGGAGGCCCAAGCAGGAAGTTTGCAAGTTTGAGTTTCACCTGATCAACTTAGACTCTGTTTCAAACTCAAAATGTTAAAAACGGGCTGAGGGTTTAGCTCATTGCAAAGGCCCTGTGCTGCAAACGAGGAAAAAAGAAAAAAAAAAGACTATCCCGGAAGCAGTGAAGCACTGCCACTGTGTTTTAGCTGATCCCTGAGGTCATGGCAAGAAGCCCAGTCCTTTGAGGAGGACTTTGTCCAGGGGAAGTGCTTTGCAGGGCCCTCAGTGCCCCACGCCATCTCCCACCCACCTCGGGTACCCACCGATGTAAACAATCTGCCTTCCACTGGAGGCCCCCAGCCCAGGTTAGAAATGTCCTCACTAGTGCTGGAGGAGCTGGCTTATGTGCCTGAGTCATAGATCAAGGGACAATTTTAAGAAAGACCATAAGATACAAAATTGCTCAAGCTAACGCCGAGGCGGTCACAGATAAATAGATCTATATTTGCCATATATGGTAATAAGAGACAAGTCCAGGCAAGTGCGCCTGACAGTTATGGGCTGCGCTCTGATTCATCCGGCAGGGCCCGCTCTCCAGCCAAGAGATATTAGAGTATCTTCGACTGGATTTCTTTCCTAAACCATTTGACTCCAGAGAAGCCACGCTGTGTACTCAAAAGCAAATCCCAGAGCTGGGCGAAAGTCAGTCCTTGGTAACAGGCCCGGTAAAGATGGCAAGAGGCGTTCCAAAAGTACGTGAAAGCCTCCCGGTCACCGAGACACCCGGTAATTCTTTGAGCGTCGGCAGTTGTCTGCAGACCCGGGTTCGCAGAGTGTGGCCCCTAGCTGTCCCCGCCCTGCCGGAAGTGGTGCTGACGGGTCCACTCCTCCACAGACGCCCTTGGTTCGCACAGTCTGGAGCTCGGCTCCCATTCCGGTGCTCCGTTTCCCGGGACAGGGTGTCAGATGGGCCCCAGCCCCGTGCTTCCTTCAAGCCCGGCACCTCTCGATCTGCGTGTGACTGTGCCACTCGGGCCCCTGGCACGTACCAGCTGAGGGGAGGAGACTCCCGAAGGGAAGCTGTGGAGGACGTGAGTGGGCCTGAGTTTGAGATGCCTGTGGCCACACCGCTCCAGGAAGAGTGGAGAACGCAGAGCTTTCTGTATTGGGAAATTTAAATTTGTCTCCTTAGCTTCGTGAGGCCTATCTGTGTCGCTGGCCCTTCGTATCCACGCAGTCCACACCCACAGGTTCAGCCAACCAGCGGTTGGAATTTTTGAGAGGGAAATTTGAATCTATACTGACTTGGAGGGAAATTTATGCCTGCCCTGCACGCTTCCTTCTTCTCCGTGTTCCCGAAACAGCACCACCTAACAGTGATTGCATAGCATTTCCCTCGGGTCAGGCATGGGGAGTCACATTACGCAGGAGGGGTCGCATAAATTCCATCTGTGCAGATGCAGTGCCATTTTTGAAGGTTTTGGTATCCGACCGGGAGGTGCGTTTTTGGGGTGGGGGCCTCGTACCCAGCTCCCTCCTGGCACCGGGTCGGGGGGGGGGGGGCGCTGTGTGTCTGGAGCCCTACAGGCCCAAAAGAGGGAGACATGAGTGAGTTAGAAATCACGCACTGCCTGTGCCCACCCACCCCTGGGCCGTCAGCCTCCTGCTGCCTGACCTCTCGGGCCTGTTGTGAAAACCTGGGTAGGCCCGGGCAGGGACTCATTCCTTGGGTGCCCCCTCAGGGACTGCCTTCGAGGGAATAAAGCTGGGTCCCCCATTCCTGGCAGCAGGCTGGCTGCCGCAGGGGAGACCGACGCAGCGGCCTGGGGTGAGAAACCCCTTCTCCTGTCCTGGGTCCTCCTCACAGCTGCGTGGGGTGATTGGGCCCCAAGGAGGCCTCTGAGCATCCTCAGAGCTAAAGGCTGGTTCCAAAGGTCACAGTTCCCTCGTTGGCCCCGTCACACATAGTTCTGAGGCCATCCATACAGGATAAATAATTCCACTTAGAAATTCTTGCGCTACTGGCTCTGTGGGATTTTCCAGAAGAGGAGCAGATACGTGCCATCAGGGCCGTGCTAGACGGCGTCCATGAACGTCCTGGCGGCACCTCGTGCAGGTCCTGCACCGCTCCCTCCCGCGTCGGTTTGGCGACCGTCCGCAAGTCGATGTATGCGTCGTCTGTTATTAATCAGTCCCCCGAGCTGCTCTGTGAAACCACTCAATATTAATAAGGAGCATGTGCTGGGGATTTAAGCAAGGACACAACCACACCTTCCCCGGCTGTGGAGTTTTAGGTGAGCTAGCTGCACGTGGATAATGAATCAACTTTGAGCCAGGTATGTATGGTGCCACACACTTGCAATCCCGGCACTCAGGAGGCTGAGGCAGGAGGATTGCCGTGAGTTCAGGGCCAGCCTGGGCTCCATAGATCAGGGCTAGCGTGAACTACACACAGAGCAAGATCCTGTCACTGAAAAGCAAAGCAACAGCAACAAAAGCCTTTGAACTAAGGTGTTGAGGTGGGGAACAAAAATCCTGAGACTGCACCGGGCAGAGGCACACTGGGCACAGATCTCAGGCCCCACGTAGCCCCTCTGCAGGCTGGTCTTACGTCGGGATTTGCCTGCCTGAGCATTGCATCCTTTGTGCAGGGGCTGAAGAGACCCTGTCCCACCCAGGGCCTGCGTGGGTCATGGCCGCTCCTTGAATGTTAGTCTGAAATATTTCCTGCGTCCCAGCATACCCTGAGACCTGTGACTGGTTCTTCTCGTAATAAACAGTGCGCTGTCCGATATGAACATTCGCATATCACAAAGCACGCAGCGCACGGAGATGCCACTCACCTGAGGCCCTGGGCGCTGGGTATCTTGTTTCTTCTGTTCCTAATATTGCCTTTCTGGTGGCGCTAGGGATGGAACCCCGGCCGCACACACACCACGCAGTGCCCTGCCGCCCAGCCGCGCTCCGATCCCCGTAGTGTGTGTTTTAGAGCCCATGGGGCTGCGCTGCGTGTCCTGTTCTGTAACATGTTCTTTTTCTCCAACAAACACTAGTGTTTTATGTAAATGAAGAAAATGTAGACTATGCGGTATTCTAGGTTTTCTGCTAACACCCGTGGCACTTACGAAACAGCTCCCCTTGCAGAAGCGGGCATGTGTCACCTAGCTGCTCTGCAGGCACGGCCTCACTTTCTCTGTGGCCTGTCCCAGCCCTGTGGACGCCAGTGCCTGGAGATGATGCCAAGCAGCTGCTGTGCGCATACTGTCCTTGGTCCTTAAGCCTGGAAAAGTTCCCTCCCTTCCTCCCTCTCCCTCACCTGTTCTCTTTCTCTTCCTTTCTTTCCTCCTACCTCCCTCCTTTCCTTTCTTCCTTCTCTCCATCCTTCCTTTCTGTACTTGATACCTAGCCCCAGCCCATTTTTTAATTTTTAATTTAGAGACAGGGTCTCACTAAGTCACTAAGTTGCTCAGTGAGCTCGAAATTGAGATTCTCCTGCCTCAGCCTCCCAGAGAGCTGAGATTATAAGCCTGTACCATAGGGCCTGACTAAAAAGTATTTTTAAAATGTTCCCTTGATCTTTGTTTTCAATTTCCAGAAAAGTGAAAAAGAAGCCAAAATGTGTGTCCTGGAGATAACATGCCCCATTTACCATGGATATTCTAGGCACTTTTTTTTTTTTTTCCAAAAGCACGCGTGAGCCAAGTAGCCGTGTACAGAATGCTTGGGACCAGAAGTAACTCAGGTTTTGGATGTCTTTCAGATTTGGAAATATTTGCACCAGCACTGCCCGTTAAGCATAAATGTGTCATGCTCAGAAAGTTGCAGGTTTTGGAGTAGTTCAGATTTGGGATCGGTGATTTAGGAACGCTCAGCACGTGTGTATGTGTGTGTGGTTAGCCGTGTTTATAGCTCTGGTGGGGGGGACTGCAGACGTGCTCTGTAGCTTATGGTCCCTCTTCCAGCCCCTTTTTATTTTCCTAAAACTAAAACATGTATACCATGTGTCCTGTCTTTGACAAACTCACAGCAGTATTTTCAGTTCTGAAACTAGAGGTTTAGGCATGAGCATTTATTCAGAAAGCAGCCCTGGTTGGAAATTAGATCTAGAGGCCAATTAGTTAGAGAATTGGCCTGAAGACTAGAGGTTGCCTCCTCCCCTTCCCCACCACTGGCCTGCTGGCCACCAGCAGGAGGCCCCGGCTCCAGGGGCAGGTGGCTTCGGTGGGTGGGCAGAGCGATACCAGCCCACGCTGAGCCAGCCAGAGCTTTCACACCCTCTCTGATGGGGAATCAGGCCCACAGGTGCCATGGGATCGCTGACGGTCCACTCGGGGCCGTCCTCATAGAACAGCTTGTCCGTAACTCATCATTCTCCTAAAATCAAGGCAGGCCTCTGGAGATGTCATATGCACGTGGGTGTCCTTCCGTGTTGGCCACTGTAGGAACAAAAGCAGTTTGGGGCAGTGTCGAAGTGAGGATGTCACCAGAGGTCCCAGAGCTTCCAGGAATCACCAGGCATTGTGGGAAAACACGTGGGAGAGGTGAATAACAATGGGTAGTTTTACTCTGTATATTCTTGATGGAGCCAGTGGCCCTGCAGCACTGAGCTGCCACTGTATTGCTGGTGCCCTCTGAGCCTCTCACAGCTGCCCTTCCTCCAAGTCCTCTCTGTGCCATCACAAGCCTGTCACCTTTGGTCCGAATTTGGCATTCTCGGTTCCAGACATGTGCCACCACCTCAGAGCCAAGGAGTCTTGCTCTCGCTTGGAATGCAAGGGTCTCTGTTCCTGGTGCCCTCGCTGGCCCTCCCCTAGTACCGAACCACGTTGGGGCTCCTCCTGCTGCCCTGGGGCTGCGTGAAGCCAGCCCTCCCAGCATGTAGCACTCTCAGGACAGCGCAGAAGCCTTACAGACTCTGCCAGGACACCGAACATGTTTTAAAGGGAGCAAAGAAATTTAAATGGGAGGAAATTATAGCATGAGCAAGTTTATCCCTTTCAAGATAATCTTATTTAATAACCAAAAAAACTCACAAAGATGTGCATTTTATCCAGCTACAAAGGCAGCGTGGTACGGTCTATACTGTGGTAATTACATGTTTGGGTTTTCATTCCTCCTTTAAACTAGATTTCTATTATTTCAGAAAATCAACCACTGCAGAAAGACTATTCATTTATTCCTTTGCTGGGTGGCCCATACACTGTGAAAATAGGTCAAGAACAGTAATCTAAATTGACTGCTGATAAATAATTAAAGCTAATGGAATTTTCTCAAATCTGTGAAGTGAAATCTTTGAGATACTGCCAGGACCTACTGTCTGTGCTTGTGTAGAAAGCTATTTTTTATTTAATACTCCGGTTTAAATGCCATTTGCAATTACGCTTCCGCGTGCCAGAGACTGGAAGGAGTCCGTGTGCTTCTGTAAAAAAGCCCCCAAAGGCCTAGAGCCCCTTCGATAGCTGCTCGAGTCGCTTCCAGGTGACGTGATGGGAGGCGAAGGTTCCACCCGGCACTCTGGAATGGAGAGGAGCCCCGCTCTCCGCAGAGCCGGTTTTAGCTTGGGCCCTGCAACTGGGCTGCACACAGCATAGTGCAGATTGTCCGGTTTTGAAAACCGCAGGCCCGGCCTGAGCTCCTGTGCGAGTTCATCACAGCCCTGGCTAGGTTAATTTTTTTGAGACAGGATCTCACCAAGTTACCCCAACTTGCCTTGAACTTGGGGCCCTCCTGCTATGGCTTCCCAAGCAGCAGGAACTTACAGATGTGGGCTGTTTTTCCCTACTTAAAAGGACAGCTATTACTCTTTTGAGTGACATCGAGGAGGTAAGGACTGAGAATGACTCATCCGTCCGCAGATCGTCGTGAGTCTCTTGTTGATGCTACCAGGACCCTCTTAGTTCCTTCCTTGTTCCTGGGACAGAATACCTGACGTCCACAACTTAAGGGAGGAAGGATTTACTGTACCTCACAGTTTCAGAAAGGCTCAGCCTGTTCATGCCCTTCAGACGCTGTCGAGATGAACATTCGTGGGCTGCTGGCAGAAGCACATGGCAGCGGCCCAGCGTGCGGAAATCTGTTCACAGCATGGCCGACAGGTAGCCAAGTGAGCAGGGAAGGGAGTTCCGGGTTGTGTCCCGGTGCCCCGCCCCTTCCAGGTCATGTGCTCCACCCCTTCCCACCAGGCCTCTCCTCTTAACAGCGCATGGTTCCGTAGGTAGTCCACAACATCGAAATACATGAGGCTTTGAAGGAACATCCCAGATCTGAACCATAAGCAAGCACCTCCAGACACTGGGTACATATTTATAGAAGTCATTAGAAGAGGCAGCTTAACAAGAAAGCAGCTTATTGTGCAAATTTCTCTTTGTTGGTGATAAGGATTCAGCCACCATCAGGGTACCTAGAACCCTGCAACCATGAGAATGAAGAATCTTCTAGATGCTTTTGAACAATGTGCACCCAGGACTTTGGCTTCAGTTGTAGAAAAGGAGTCCTTTCCTCATGTGTCAGATTAAATATTCTGGCTGAAAAGAAATCACAGCATTACTATTGTGGGCCGAACTCAGGGTCTTTGCACTGACCTACATCCCCACCCCATCCCGGCCCACCTCTTTTTTATTTTATTTTTTTTGAGGCAGAGTGTCAAATTTGCAATCCTCCTGCCTCGGCCTCCCAGAGTGCTGGAATTATAGACTTGGGCCACCACTCCCAGCTTACTGTTCCTTTTTAGAAAAGCTGTAGTTTTGTAAAGCTGCTCTGTTTATGTCTAAGCTAATGCCATGTTTACAGTTTTATTTATACTTCGTGAACTCAGTTTCTCAAACAACTATTGTTTTGCATTTGTTTAAAAATTCTTTCGTAGGACTGTCTTGATGTCAAAGGTCACCATTCCATTCCTCTTTCCCCTGCCTAGCATCGGAATGATCTAGAATCTGCGTGTTTGCCTTTTGCGTTGTGAAGACCTTAGAATCCTTCTCTGGGGAAGGCTGTGTGCACGGGGCGGCGGGGTCAGTGGCTGCTACAAGAATCCTGCTTTTTATTCTCCAGATTGTTGATCCAACAGTAGTGAGGGCTTTTGGGTGGCTCTTTGGACAATGTGAGTCACAGGGCTGGTGCCATTGGAAGTGCCATTGGGGGTTAGAACTGCTGCCGGCGCCCTGAGCAGCCCAGGAGCCCACTGCCCGGGAGACCCAGGCGCTGCGGCAGAAGCCTTTTTCCCCGTCCTCAGAGACAGCCTGTCTCCAGGGCAGAGCTGGGGACACGGGGAGCCACATGTTCCATCTCCCATCGAAGGAGACGCGTCATCAAGCGAGTGAGCAAGAGCAGCATGCCGCCGAGTCGCCTCGATGTGGCTCTCTCACCCTCTTTAGAAAGAGGTAGTTACCCACATAGTGGTGATTCCATTCCTGACACCTAGGAAGGACCCCTCCCTGCAGTGTGAGGGTCCCCAGTGCAATGAAAGCTCCCGATCCCATGGTGATCCCCCAGCCTGAGGGGACCCCTGTGCAGAAGATTGGACCAAATGACCCTGATGTTCCCAGGTGAACTCAGCCACGACGGCCGTATCTGGTGACAAGGTGGAAGGCCATCCGTGAGCCCGCACTCCTGATGCTCTCTGCCGGTCGCATGTGATCTCTTCACCTGAGGTTACGTATTGTGGTTTGGCTCTGGAATGTCCCCCAAAAGTCTCATGTATTTAAATGTTAATGGATTGTCTATGGAACCATGTGCTATTGGTAGATTGGGGTCTAGTCTGGAGGGGTGGATTACCATTAAGTTAGGATTAAAGGTGTGTGAGTTAGGATTAAAGACATGGAAGTTAGGATTAACAGTATATAGTGGCCACACCTTCCACCGCTGGATGCAGGAGGGACTGATTGCTGGGCAGAGACCTGGAAGGATACATAAGCTGCATCCTGCCTTCCTTGAGGACTAGGACTGGGACTTGGACTAGTCTCAACTGGCCTGCCTGTCTGTGATGTCGTGAGAAGCTGCCTCCACCTCTCTGCCTCTGCCACGTACTTTGATTGCTGCCAGCCGCCCCTGAGTGGATTGTGACCATCTGAAACTGGGAGCTAAAATAAACCTTTCCTTTCCTAAATTTGTGGGTGTCAGGTATTGAGTCACAGCAACAAAAAGTAACTAAGTCATCACACTTGTCTTCAAGTGAAAAAAGAGTTTTTAAAAAGCACTCGCTAGCTGGACATGTTGGCGCACATGTGTAATTTCAGCACGTAGGAGGCTGAGGCAAGAGGATTGCCGTGAGCCCAGGGCAAGTTCAGGAGCAGCCTGGGCTACAGAGCGAGATACATCTCTAAATAAATTATTGAATGAGTAGGACTTCGCATTTCCAGTGTCTCCCAGGTAGAGTGAGTAGCACTGTGGCTGCCCACGTCTCCTGGTCCATCGGTGGCAGGGGTCATCACCCTCTTCCCACTCCTTACTCCTCATACATCACTTCAAAGTCACCATTGCATTTCATAAATATTTTGGTGTATTCTTGAAAAGACAAGGCCCTTTTTCAAAAAACATGACTACAGTACCTAAAATATAGGCTACTGTATTTTTTAAAAAATACCTATGACCTGTTATTTTAACTTTATTTCATCTTGTGGTAGAAGATGTTTTATCGACTATAACATTCCCCTGTTTTTAACATCTTACTATCTTCAAAATCAGGTATGATCATCAGGACCATTACAATTTAAAAAGCAGGACTATATTTTATTTTCTCTTAGCATAGCATAAAATAATGGTACAGCTTGGGTTTGGTGGTATCAGATTTGATGGAGTACGGTACAGCACGATTTTCTTTGATGTGGACCTAAGACATTTTTAAGTCGGGATCTAATTGCTTTGAGGACTGGGTAATTAGGGGAGCGTCCAGGTTAGTGAACTCACAAGGTGATACTTCCGGTCCTGGGAGAATATGTGACATCTCGCTTCCGTATGCCGACACATGCACTAGAACTTTTAGTACGAATCGGCCTTCTCTCTCTGCCTGCACCAGCCAGACTCCTGAGGAAACTGTGGGCCGAGTTCAGGGAAGGAGGACAGGCGAGCGCTCCTCTGGTCTGGCAGGTCAGAGGTAGAGGGAGCACCTGAACGGGGAAGGTCCCTGCTGCCAGCGCCACAGGGCTGGGCCCCTGGCAGTTCCTGCCTATGGGTCACTGGCAGCCCTGTGTACGTCAGAGTCACTGGTGACTCCGTTAACCCCATAATCTCCTGCCTGTCCCGTTCCCCCCCCCCCCCCAACCCCGGGAGCTTACTTACTTAGATCCTGTTGTCACCAAAGAAGGCAAGACCCATCCAGGCTGCCACCAGAGAGGACAAGCACAACAGTCGGCAGCAGGCTGTCCCACAGAGCCACCCCTCAGTTACTGAGAAGCAAACTTGTAGAAAACCCTGGTTATCAAATGTTGGTAGGGCAGAGATCAACGTGTAATTCTAAAGATGGGCCTTAACTCAAGCGCCTTTTGTTCATACGCTGAGCCGTGTGGCCCTCTGTAGTCCCTGTCCTCCCAGATACAGTCCCAGGGCCACACTGTCCTGGGTGCAGAGGGGACCTCAGCACAGCAGCAGCCCCTGTGGTCACCAGCTCAAGGTCTAGAGCATGATTCCGGACTCATCTCTCACAGTCTGGCCTGGCCAGCCCACCACTGGGGGGCAGAAACCCAAGATTCCAGAGAGGAGACCCAATCTCCTCACAGTGAATGGAAAACCAAGAGTCACACCCTGAATGCCCGGGAGGGTGTGTTCCCAACTCCACCCTGTGCCCCACAGACATTACAGAGCATTGTGTGTCCATCCATGGGCCTCTCTCTCCCTCTGTCTCTCCCTCCCTCCTGCCACCCTGGTCCTGAACTCACTATCTAGCCTAGGCTTGCCTTGAACTCATGGCAATCCTGCCACAGCCTCTCCAGTTCTGGGGTTATAAGCATGCACCACCACACCCAGCTAATTTGTATGTCATTCTAGGAATCAAACGGAAGACCTTGTGCGTGCTAACAAGCATACTGACCACTGAGCCACACCCCCACCGCCTTTTGCTTTTAAAACAGAATGATTTTTTTTTTTCCCTAGCAGTTCTGACTGCCTAAGAAACGCCTTCATAGCCTCTTGCTGTTGGGTTTTTCTGGTCTGAAAAGCGTGTTGTGAATCGGTGGTTTCGGGAATAATGAAAATCCTTTTCACATGGAAGGGCCTCTGTGTAAACATGACTTCTTTGCTGTGTACTCCAGGGAGAGGCTGGAAGGAGCGGTTGTAGCTTTTTGCTGGCAGACATCTGATATCAGTAACCTCAAGGACAGTAATTCTCTGGGTTAAGATCTTGGTTGCCTTTTGCTACGCGGATGCTACAGGATCAAAGAAAACTGATACCCGGAAAAACTTACAAGCCAGTTAAGATCGTGGCTCTACCTTACCACTAGGGTCTCAGGCGTGGGTTGGCCTCCTCATGCTCACCCCTGCACCGTGGCTTTGGCTGGCCACAGCCCTGCTGTCTCCAGCCTTCAGTGGAGTTGAAGGACGGGTAGAGGAACATGGGGACCTGCAGCAGCGAGCCCGTGGCTCCTGGGGCTGCCAGATGGCCAAGGGCATGCCACAGATCACGTCGTATCTAGCTCCCTGCTGATGGAGTCCCACGGGTCGGAACTGAGCATCTTTGGAACTCTCTTTGGTTTAGCACAAACCCAGATAATATTTGCAGACAGCAGAACTGGATAAGGAATTTCTCAAACTGCCAAAAGTAAAATTAGAACGGGTGACTTTTAGCTGGCGACTCGAAGCACATATGTGTCAGTTTGTGTATGAGGTGTGAATGTGTAGTGCCTTCTTCCTGCTCAGCTATCTTTCAATATGTGCGCACACGCATGTGCTTGTGCCTGTGTGTGTGCAGACACGCATCCTGCTTTTTGGTACCCCTGTTTTGAGACGTGTGGATGCTCAAATAAATCATTTTTTAAACTGCAGTGAGTTGGTTAAGAGGAGTTTGCTTATTTAATGACATGCTTGCTCTGGGAGGCTGAAGCAGGCAGATCGCAAGTTTGAGCCCAGCTGGGCAACTAGTGACTCAAAAAAAAAAAAAAATTAAAAATAAAGGGCTGGGGAGGTGGCCCGGCGTGACAGCCTTGGGTTTGACCCCCGTGCTGGTGGGAAGGGCAACACGAGAGAGGTGTAGCTCTCTGGCCTTCTGGGAGTCTGTCGTAGAATATAGAAATGATTTTCTCACCTCCTGCACTTCTGAAACTGGTACCCGAGAGGCTGGCCTCGTGGCAGACTGGCAGGGTGGTGGGAGCCCAAGTGGCAGTGCTGTTCATGGTGTGAGCTCTGGGCCGTGGCACGGGCCTTGGAGAGGTAGCTGGGTTCAGGGCCTAACTTCCGCCCGAGTGACCTGGGACATGGTCCGTTCCCTTTCTGTGTCTCAAGTGGCCTTAATCACACCACATGTGGCGCGGGGGCGGGGGTGGTCATCGTGGACACTGCGTGGATCTGGGCCGAGCCCATGGCAGTGCTCAGGTGTCTCTCAGCCCTCGCCCACCCACTTCATGGCCTTTCACCAGACCTGTCGCTTCTCAAAACCTCCCCGACACGTGCTAGTTCCCACCTGGGCGCCTCTCCACTCCGGTTGCTCAGGGCTTCCTGCAGCATCCTGGGGCTGAGCCTGGTCTCTGCCCCACCTCAGCCGGCCCTGCCCAGCCCTGCTCTCCTCCTGCGCTCACTCGCATTTGCACTCTGACTCGCGCTTTGTCTGTCTGTCTGTCTGTCTGTCTGTCTGTCTGTCTCTCTCTCTCATTCTCTCTCTCTCTCTCTCTCTCTCTCTCTCTCTCTCTCTCTCTCTCCCCCTTTTGGTACTAGGGATTGAGCCCAGAGCCATCGTACTGAACTACATTCCCAGCCCACTTTTATTTTTTATTTTGTGGTAAGGTCTTACCAAAGTCCTAAGTCAGCCTGCTGGCTGGGCTCAAACTTGCAATCCTCCTGCCTCAGCCTCCCAGACTTCTGGTAATACAGGCCTGTG
Source organism: Ctenodactylus gundi (assembly GCA_004027205.1). Taxonomy (NCBI): domain Eukaryota; kingdom Metazoa; phylum Chordata; class Mammalia; order Rodentia; family Ctenodactylidae; genus Ctenodactylus; species Ctenodactylus gundi. Next base: position 668,368 of record PVKB01000480.1, on the reverse strand, counting down.
CCATCAGGCCTGGCTCTGCCTGCTCTCTTTTGCTTCCCCGAGTGTCTGTGGCGGGGTATCAGAGGGAGACACCATTTCTCCCAGGAGAGCCCTGTTTTGCACATGTATCTGTTAGCTAAGAACTGCCCACACTGGTCATAGGATGGTTACCAGCCACATGTGGCCCCTGGTTAGTGGCCTGTCCAAATAGAAAGATGTGCTCGATGTAACATACACAATACACAGCGATTGCAAAGACTTAAGAGCTAAAAAAAAAAAGGGGGGGCAAAATATCTTGTTGATCACATGATAACATTTGGGATACGTTGGGAGAGATGAAATAAAGGTGAATTTTCTTTGTGTCGTTCACGTGGCTGCTGGAGACGGCCCCAGCCACCTGCTCCGGGTTCTCAGCTCACTTTGAGGGCTGTTCATTCACCCACTTCTTTGACGGACTTGCTCCCTTGACCTCTGTTCTGACGGATCCTCCGTGTACCAGGCTCCACCGTAGGCATGGACGAAACAGAAAGACATTCCCCCGAGGTACAGCCCAGGCCACTGCCTACTCATAAACCACGGAGCATGGAATGGGCTGAGCCGGAGAAGACCCAGGTGGCCCCCGAAGGGAAAGGAACAGGGGTCTGGTGCGTAGAAGAAACAGCTTCCAACCGTCTGGAGTTTTTAACTCTCTGGTGCCCTAATATCCTTTGCCAAGTACTGCCTAGGTCTGCGTTGGATGGTTCAGGGAGAGGAGTCTGTGAAACGTGCTCCTGGCCCTGTGGCCCTGTGGTCCTGTGGTCCTGCACCAGAGGGGAAGATGGTGTGGTGTACCTCAGACTGTGCCCCGGCCAGACTTAGAGCTCAAGGCCCCGTCGCAGCTGCCTCCGCTCCTACAGGACCCAGATCCAGGGAGCTTGGAAGACAGGAGTTTCCTTTAATACCGTAAGGACCGTCAGAAGCCCCCTGCTGTCAATAGAGCAAGGCGGAGCCTGAGGCCTTCACATCAGCACAGTCCCTTTGGTCCAGGAACAACCAGTTCCATGTCACCGAGTGCCTGGAGGGAGCCCACTGTCACCAGCAGGCAGAACATGGATCCTTGGGGTTATTTTTCTTGGATTTTTTCATGCCTCATTTAAAAAAATAAGATTAACATGCTTTGTGGCCCTCCCCGCCTTGATAGGAGGGGTCACGTGTGTTCTCTGGCTGCTGCTTGTTTGCAGTGCGGGGGCTTGAGCACGCTGGGCACGTGCTCCTCCATTGAGCTGGTAGTCATTCATTTGTTCATTGACAGGGCCTCGCTACATCCCCCAGGCTGGTCTTGAATTTGTGATTCTCCTGCTTCAGCCTCTTTAGTAGCTGGGGTTGCAGGCATACAACCCTTCCACCTGGCCTGTCTGTTTTGTAGAATAGACAGTTCTTTATTTGCTGTGCTTGTATTCTGCTTCCGTGCACGTGTTCAGCTACAGAGGATGGACCCCAGAGCCTTGTGTGTGCCGGGTGGGCACCCTACCTCTGAGCTACATGCTGAGCTCGTGTTCTGCGTGCATGTGTGTTCATGGTTACAGAAGATGGACCCCAGAGCCTCATGTGTGCTAGGCGGGCACCCTACCGCTGAACTACCTCTCCAGCCCTTGTGCTTCTCGATGAAATGGTTTTTACAGGGTCGTGACACACAGGACGGTGTGGTAGTTACATTTGATAGAAGCTTGTAGTACACAGCTTTGTCCAGGCAAGGAACAGCCCTGCCCCATGTGTCCCTGCTGTGAGAGAGATCTCTTGAAATCTACTGACCGCATGTGGCACTGAGCACTTGGGACGCGGCTGGTGTGACTCTAGAGCTGGGGCATTCATTCACTTCAGTTAACTTACAGTTGGGCAAAACACCCATCTGTGGCAGATGGCATGGCCAGAGCAACTCATTCTGGATAGGCTTTAAGGGACCCCAGTGGAATAATCTGTTAGTTTTATCTCAGAAGGAAAGATAAGGAAAGATTTCCTTAGATTCTAAAAAAGCCTGTTGGCCCCCACAGTCAGAGGGCTGTGAATGGTGGGCCTTTCCTTTGGGTCCTTGGCTAAAAGAACCCAAGTGCTGTCATGGTTCTTGAAGAGCTTGTATGTGTCCTCCCTGGTGACTAGGGTGGCTCCTGGAGGACTGCAGTGTTCCAGGGCAGGAGAGGCAGGAGGTCACCTTCCACCCTGCAGTGCGGAAATTCTGTCCCTTCATCACCTCCCTTGAGGCCTTGCAATCCCCATGCCAGGCAGCGCTGCCTTCTGTGGGGCCCAGCAAGTAAAGCTGTGGGCGGCACTGACCACCTGCTGTGTGCCAGGAGCCCCGCAGCCCACTCCAAGTCCACTTGGATTCTTTCTCCTCCCCTGGTGGGGAACTGAGTCTCTGGAGGGAGGCAGCTCCCCACGTCCCCACAGTTAGCCAGGGACGCCGACTCTGCCATCTTTCTTCCCTACCAAACTGTCACCCTGGCCCTGGATCTCCCATGTTCTTTCCCAGAGGCACTGAACAGAGCCCAGGTCCCCCTCTGCCTGGGCACACCTGAGCATTTGGTGGACCTGGCTCGGGGTCACAGGTGGCACTTGGGCAGTCGGGCCTCCTGAGCGCTGAGCCTTCCATGCCCCGCTTTAGCCGCAGGTGGCAGGTGTCCTGTTCTCTTCTCAGCTCACCACTGCTCCTGGTGAGGTTGCTTCTTGTCGCCTGAATTTCTCCCTCCTCCTGTGTGTTTCCCTGGCACTAGGCGTGCTTTTCTGGAATAATACCTTTACTCCTCCCCAAGTCATGGTCTGACAGACGTGCTTGTCGTTAGCAGCACTGGCGAGGGCCTAGCCCCGGGCCTCAGGACTGACCCCACACAGAGGTCACGCTCAGAAATTGTCAGTAAAAGAGTTCACCAAGTCTTTGGAAGCATCTCCCCGGTTTATTCATCCTTAATGAAATGTTCACATACCTACAAGATGTCCTGATGTTGCAGAGTGGGCCAGTGCTGGCATCCTGGGATAACGTTTCCAGTGCCTACGCCAAGACTCAGAGTCTCAACAAGCTACGTGTCCTGTTCGCAGGCCACAGAAGAGCAGCTAACGATGCGGCACTAGGAACATAGGCACATAGAAACAGTATCGAACCCACAGGATGTTTAACTCTAAGCCAAGGATCTCACTTGTACCAGCCAAGACTTAATGGAAAGAAAATCTGGTTGGACTCAGACCGCGAGCCTTAGTGCTGGCGTCGGTGCTGCTGGTGTGTTCAGGGGGAGGGCCAGGCTCGGGAGCAAGGTGCCCCCAGTGGGCTGCGCTCAGGAAGCTCTAACTGATGTTTCCTTTCTCTTTCCTCCTGCCGCGGCCACCTCCGGACCCGCTCCTCCTGCTCCAGGATTTGCGCAAGCAGGTAGCGCCGCTGCTGAAGAGCTTCCAGGGAGAGGTAAGCCTCTGTTTCATCCCGTGTCTGCTCACCCGGCACTCCCTGGCCGGGCGTTTGTCCATGGTCAGTCACTGTCACGGTCAGGAGGCGCCCGCCCAGGTGGAGCCTTCCAGGCTGTGGTGACCCTGCGTCGGGCACATGTTGCTTCCTCCAGTGGGATTTTGTCCGCTGGGTCCTCAGCAGAAGCCCTTGTGGAAAAGGAGGCACATTCAGAATGGCAAAGGCCCAGTGCATTCAGGGGACTGGCCCTCCCGTGAGGTAGTACGTCCTGTGGGGGACAGAGGTTATCCAGGCCTCTGCCTCCAGGAACCCATGAACCCTGTTTAGGGAGTCACCTTGTGCCCTGAGCTGCTCTAAGCTGCTGGCCCAGGAGGCCTCCTGTGAGGAACGGACAGGTGGCACACTTGAACAGTCTGGGTATTTTTATTTTATGGTTTTGCATAATGGAGATTGAACCCAGGGCCTTCACACTAAACTACACCCGTTTCGGTTTGGTTTGGTTTGGTTTGGTTTATTGTGAGACAGAGTCTCACCAAGTAGCTAAGCTGTCCAGGATGGGCTTGAGTTTGTGACCTTCCCTGCTGTGGCCTCCCAGATGGCTAAGTTTCCGGCTGTGAGCCGCTTAGTCCGGCGCTTTATGGGGGGAGGCGGAATTCTACTTGATCCGCAGCCGGAAACACAGCACACTGGGCAGAAGCCACGGGGCAGCTTGGCCTCGGTATGAGGAAGCGTGTTCTTGTGGATCTTTGCAGACGAGGACTGAGCCCTCTGGCAGACAGAGCGTGGGCAGCAGGTCGCCAGAGACACTGCTCCAGCCAGCCACCTGTTAATGGGAACGGCACCCATAGGGAGCCCTGGCAGCCAAGGCAGGCGACACGGCTCCTTCCCAGCCCTTGGTAGAGCACTGGTGGGTTCCGGAAAAGCAGGGCTCACATCAGAGCTGTGCCCCCCCCCCCCCCCC
>PVKB01000480.1:538374-663901 GCA_004027205.1 Ctenodactylus gundi | reverse complement strand
GGGTGGTGATGCAGTAGGTTAATAGGCAGTTCGGAAGGCTGGCGTCCTGGGCCGGGCTGCAGCATAAGTGGGGCTGCTGGGGACTGTCAGGTGGCGCATGCCTCCGCAGATAGGTGACAGCGCATGTGGGCTGGGAAGACCCAGGGTCTGGAGCGCAGAAGAGCGCAGCAGGGGCTGTGGGGTTCCACAGGAGCCCCTGTGTGCTGGCCGGGTGAGGCCCCGGGAGGTCCTCCCCACAGGTCTCTGCGGGCTAGTATCGGTTTCTCCTGTCTCCCTGCCCTCCCTGGGTGAGCAGAGCTGTCACCTGACAGTAATCTTACCTGTTCTCCTTACCTGTCACACAGCTTGTGAGAGAGCCACTGCCGTGGGCTTCCTGTGAACCCTGAAAGGGCCCAATAGCTTTCTGTGTTTTTCTTTTGTTTGGAAAAATTTCAAAACTAATAAAAGTAGAAAGCTTGGTATAGTTATCGTCTGTGTACCTTTACCCAGATGCCCCCTAGCTGGCCATACCCTCACCACCACCTCAGACTGGAGGTAGTGTGGCCCTGTCACCTTCAACCTCCCTGTGTCCCTAAAGTCGGGGTGGCATTACGGCTCTTCAGCATTGCTGTACAACAGCAAATCTCACATGTGCAAAGCAGCAGTAATTCAAGACCATATTCCTCCAAAATCATGTTTCCCTAATGACTTCAAGATGTCTCCTAAAATTGCCCCTACCTGTGCAAATTGGGGTCCAGCCGCCTTCACACTTGGTGCATACAGACGTCTATTCTGGTGACATACACCCTCATCTTTATTCATTTATTATTTTTATCACCTTGACTTTTAATCAGTTGTCCATCTGTCTAGCTATCTATCTGTCTTGTCTGTTTGTTATGGTGCTGGAGATGGAGCCCAGGGTCCTCACACGGAGCTAATCTCCAGCCCATTTTTGACTTTTCACTTTGGGACAAGGTCTCTGAGTTGCGAAGTTACCCAGCTGGGCTCAAACTTACAGTCCTCCTGCCTCAGCCTCCCAGCATTGCTGAAAGGTTATTCAAAAGGTTTTCTAGATTGGCACTGCTAGTATTTAATAAGCCTTTACTAATCACTGTATTTTTAAAGTAAATTTTATCCTATGTACTTAAGGTATACAACACTGTAATTGGACACATGTGGATCAGAAGATGGCTAATATTGAGCTACTGGTCACACCCAGAATCTCAGAGTCACTGCTGTGTGACGAGGGCAGCTAAAACATCCTGCAGCCCAAATCCCTCCTCCAGTGTGATGTTACGTGTCACAGCCCTCGTGCTGCACAGTGGCTTTCCAGACCTGGCTGTCCTCAGTACTGTGTCCTCCAACCTGGGCCTCCCTGTTTGCTCCTCCCTTTGAAATTGCAGCAGTAATTTCAGAGGAATAATGTGTGTGTTAGCTGTGTATTTTAGGAGACGAGGTGCAGTCGATCTGAGTTGTGGAACCGTGTGTGTGCAGAGTGGGGGATGAGTGCAGGGAGGTCATGACGAGGGGCCCACATGGAGGGCAGTGTGTGCCGGCGCGGTGGGGACAGGTGCTCCCTGAGCGTGGATGACAAAGTCGTTGCCCCTGCTCGAGGCTCAGTCCTGTCGCTCTCATTGGCTGCACCTGCCAGATGTGCCTTGCTTTCTTGGCTGGCTTCTTTGAGCTTGTCTCAAGATACTTCAGTCTCTCCTACAAAAATATATTGTTCATGAAAAAAGATCCCCTTGGTTCCAGAATCATGTTCGGGTTTGGTTTCTGTGGAAAAAGGGCCGTTCACGTGCTAACGCAGGCATCCTGCCGCAGAGGTGCACTCCCAGCCCTGCCCCAGAATTTGTATGACTTACTTCCTCCCTTGTGTCCCCCCAAAGAAAACACAGAACAAAACAAAAACAGAAGATGCTTTTCAGATAGCAAGAAATTCCCCTAAGCTGAGTGTGGCGGCACATACCTGTAATCCCAGCACTTGTGAGGCCGAGTCAGGAGAGTTGCCATGAGTTTAAGGCCAGTTTGGGCTACATTTTAAGTTAAGGATCAGCCTGGACTATATAGAGTGAGGCCCTGCATTAAAAAAAGAAAAAGAAGATAAGAAATCCCCCCAGAACTGATAGAGTCCATGCAGGAACTTATGGGCTGTGCAGTGAGGGGAAGGAGCACGCGCCCACCCAGGGGCCTCTTCTGCTTCTCCGTGCCCTTCCCTGGGTCCCACTGCCAAGTCCACAAGCCTCGGCCTTGGCATCCCTAGACGCTACCTGACTGGCAGCTGCTCACGTCCCCATCTCCCAGCACTGCTGTCACCTGTCACCCGCCATCTCTGCCATCCTGGACTCCTGCTGGCCCTGACCACATGCAAACTCCTCACCTGCCTCCAGGCCTCTGCACTTGGAGGTCGCCCCCTCTCAGCTTTCTCCCTGGCCCACGTCTGCTCCAGCAGCCCCTCCCCTCCCCCAAACCACAGCAGACCCACGCGGTGTTCCCTCTGCCAGGCTTCCGGAGGTTGCTGTGAGTCTTAGAAAGGGGGGTCTCCGAGCTATGCGGGTGCCCAAGGAGCCAGCCAAAGCTGCTGTCCTTGCTTGAATCCTTTGAGGTTTCGTCGTCATCATGATTACAGATAATTATTATGGCAAAGTCATCAAATTGAACTCATGCAGAAATTGGCTGGGTTGATTGATTGCTACACTTACTTGTCTGCTCCACAAGCCTAGGCAGTTGACGGGGGAGTAACCTGAACGTTTATAATCTCCTTTAGAGCATACTTCTTGTCCGACAAGAGCGTCACCAACCCCTTGAGTAAAGTAACAGCCTCGCCCAAAGTGCTGAGACTCGGGAATGTCCTCTGACCTTCCTGAGAAGGGTCTGGTTCTAGAAGGTGGAGGGCCAGGGAGCTGGCTGGCTCTTGTGGCTCTACTAAGGGACCCTGGTGCAAAACCACGGGTCCCCCAGGAAGAAGATCCTCTTAGAAAATAAGTCGAGGGCTGGTACGAGAGGAGAGATAAAAGACTAAGAGTCTTGAGCTAAGCCACCGCTTCAGGAACACAGCCGAATCCGTTCCAGAAGAAACAAGGAAATGCTGAGTGTAATTAATAATAATAGGACAGCACAGAAACCAACGAGGAAAAGGCCCAAGAGGGAGATGCGCTCTGCCGGTTGGCTGTGAGGACACTTTGCTACTCAAGAAAGAAGGCCAATGTTAGAATTAAAAGCGAAGATGCTAGCCGGGCCCAGAAGCCAGGCCTGGGATCTAGCACGCTGGGAGGCTGAGGCAGGAGAATCAAGAGTTCGCAAGTTCACAGCCACCCTGGGCAAGTTGATGACTTAGCAAGACCTGTGGCAAATAAACAGTGAAAAGTGTTTGGGGTTGTAGACCTCAGGTGGAAGGCCTGAGTTGGATCCTCGGGGCCACCAAAACCGGCACTGACACGACAATAGTAATAGGAATATACTAGAAGCATTTTTATTCCAATAAATTTAAAAGGTAGACAAAATGGACCAGTGTCTGGAATACTGTACCCTCCAAATCTGACGAAAAAGGTAGGAAATTTGACTAACCTCCTGCTGACTACAGAAGTAGCCCTGCAGGACCGAGGCATTTTCTGGGAGAGTTCTAGCTGTCAGTCATCCATGGAACAAATAGTTCCAATCTTTTGCAAACTCCTTTAAGAAATAGAAAAGGAACATTTCCCAACGCGTTTTATGAGGCTTGTGTAACCATGATGCCAAAATGAGACAAGAGCAAGGAAGGAAAATAAAAGTCAGCCTTATTTATGAATCGACGTGCAGGAAGCCTTAAAAAGGAAAATTGAATCCACCGCGCTCAGGCCGTCCCAAGAAGTGCTGCCGGGTTTAACGCTGGGCCGACGGATTCCTGCTAATTCATACCACGGCAGGTTAAATAAAAGACGTGTTGGGGCCGGAGGAATGGCTCAGTGGTAAAAACACTTGTCTAGCAAATGATGCCTACCTGATTTCGATTCCCCAGCACCACATAAGCCGGGTCTGGTCGTGCACACTTGAAATCTCGGCACTCAGGAGGCTGAAACAGGAGGATTGCCTGAGTTCAGGGCCAGCCTGGGCTATGTAGGACCAGCCTGGGCTACAGAGTGAGGCCCTGTCTCTGAGAGAGAGAGAGAGAGAAAGAGAGAGAAAATAATCAGCAAAGTAGGATTGAAGGCCAGCCTGGGCGTAGTTATGTTCAGAACCAGCCTGGACTACAGAGCGAGATCTTGTCTCCAAAAAAAGGATCAGGGATACTTTTTTTGGTAGCTCCCTTCTCAGGGAGGTAACATAAATCCTGCCTAAATCCTCAGACCTACTGATGTTAAAAACCGTTTTCTTAACAACCGAGAACACGAGAAAAAATACCTCTTGTTGCTGACCTTATTCAACTTGAAGTCTCAGCTAGTGTAAAAACAAGAGAAGTGAAGTATAAATGAGAATCAAGAAAGAAATGAAGGGTAAGTTTAGGAATATGAAAGAAATAAAACTGTAATTTTCCTGGCAGGCCTCAACTATTTAGCAAAGTTGCTATATGCATAATCAATACACAGAAGTAATACATACTTTCTCATCATTAGCAGTCCAAAAAATGGAATTTTCCAAAAAGAATTACTATCAGAGACAGCAAACGTCACCACAAACCATGCCTGGAAGTGCGTGTAGCAGTACGGTGGGATTCTTCTGTAGAAAATAGAATATCTGTACTGAAAGATATTAAGGAAGATTTCACGGGAACAATAGGATATTCAGGCATAGAATTTTTTTACTATTAAAGAAATCAGTTTTTTCATAGTAGTCATTGTAGTTCTGATCAAAATCTCAGTATAATTTATGAAACTTTAAAAGCTGATTCAAGGATTTCATATAGATATCAATAATAGTAATAACATTTATGTTTTATGTCATAGATATGCCAGATATTCACAAAGTTGGCATTAAAGATCAGTGAGAAAAAGGGGGGCTTCCCAGGACACAGTCCTCTGAAAGGTGGTTAATCCATGTGAATTCCTAACCTCATACCGTATGCAAACACGCGTTCTAGGCAGGCTCAGGCAAAGTGTTAAAACTTTGCGGGAGAGTACACGGAACATGGTGACTTCTGGTCGTATAGGATTTCATAACCAGAAAACCTTAAAGAGATTGGTGCAGTCAGTTACATTAAATTGTTAAATTAAGACTTTTTTTCATGGGAAGATAACATACAGAAAGTGAAAGATGAGCCCAGGGGTTGCTGACTTGTTGTGACTTTATGTAAACCAGAAAAAAGATCTCCCCTTTTGGGGGGTGATGTACATCATCTGTAGGGAACTTGACATAATTAGGATTCAGAGGTATCCGACGCTTGTCATGATAAAGGTCCGGGTGCCCGAGCTGCCCCGGGTTGTGCAGCACGCAGCCTTGTGTGGCCATTTGTCTCAGACACGGAGGAAGTGGGGTCATGTTCACACAGCACTAAGCTCTTGGATCTCAGTAGAAAAATGAAAAGACCGCGAGCCTGCCATTTGGCAGCACCTCTACTTCCAGCCGTTTGGGAGGCTGATATGGGAGGTTCAGCCCAGCCTAGGCACCTAGGCAAGGCCTTGTCTCAAAATACAAAAAATAAAAAGCAGTGCTAGGGATGTAGCTTAGTGCATGGGCCCTGGATTCAATCCCTAGTACTGTGGGAAGAGAGAGGGAGAGGGAGGGAGAGAGATAGAAAGAGAACACAACAGTTTATGAGCATTAAGCATTATTCTCAGAAAAGAACATCAGAATGGCTAATAAATATATGAAAAGATATGATAATGGCTCAGTAATAATTAGAAAAACTCGTATTAAAGTAATTCACATGCCAGTTATTCATTCCTGCTAGCCGGGCCCCAGTTGCCTTGGCATGGAGGAATATAGTGGAAGAGACACAGATGCCTGCTCCTGAACATGTATCCAAAATAAGCGTAACTGTTTGCTCTGAAACTAGCTCAGGAGTTGTTGAATATAGGGAACAGAAGTGGCCACAACCCAGGTGTCCACCCACCGTAGAAAGAGTACTATAATATTTAATCTTAATATTTGTTATAACCCCTGTAAGAAGACAGAAATTGCCGTAACGTGCAAATTTATTTAATGAAAGTTTCCTGGCACTTCAGATATGAAGCCCCGAGCTGGGCCTAATGGCTCAGACCTGTAATCCCAGCACTCTGGGAGGCTGAGGGAGGAGGACCCCAAATTTGAGCCCAGTCTAGGCAACTCAGCAAAACCCTGTCTCAAAATAAAAACGGGGGGAAAGGCTGAATGTGTAGCCCAGTGCACAGGCCCTGGGTTTAAGTGCAGGTACCAGGGGCAGGGACGGAGTCGGGGAGCAGGAGATGCTTGGAAAAGAGGGACACCCAGGGTGTGTACACCCCAGCAGATGCCATGGAGGGAGGGACACAGGCAGCGTCAGGGCAGAGAGAAGCTCACACAAGACACGCAGGGCTCTCACAGAGGGGCGCGGAGTTTTGGGAGTATCTCACTCACATCTTTGTTTTGCTCTTCATACTCAATTCTTTGTCTGTGAGGAATACTGTTTCAGGGATTCTCTTGTGCACATCAGAAACTGACTCACTGCTGCCTTCCGCCTGGCACCCATCGAAGATCAGTTTTTACTTCCAGGTCAGTGGTGTCTCTTGAGGCAGCCTCAGGCTGCCTGGCAGGAAAAACACATCTGTAGTGTTGTTCAGAATGACTCCCACTGGACCAGCCCCGTGGGCCTTCGGGTGGGCCAGAGTGTAACTTCTGTTCCCGTCCCGCTACAGGGCTCGTGGCTCAGGATCTGTACTCAAGGCCAGGTTAGTGGCAGAAAATTGTAAAGATCTGGATTTCCTTGAAGGAAACAAAGACCCTGCAGGATCCAGAGACACAGGCCCGTAGTCCCAGCACTCTGGGAGACTGAGACGGGAAGGTCCCAAGTTCAAGCCCATCCTCGGCAACTTTATGAGACCCTGCCTCAAAATCAGAAATAAAAAGTAGATTAGAGATGTAGCTCAAAGTGAAGGCTGTGGGCTCAACCCCCTTTATCACAGAAGGAAAAGAAAGGGAGAAATGGAGGGAGGGAGGGAGGGAAGGAGGAAGGGACGGAAAAGAAAAGGAAAAAGAAATGAAGACCCAAAGAAATGGGAAAACTGGTTTCATGGACTGTCATGGCGAAGTGTGACTGCAGGACAGAGGGTCTGATCTGATGGTGGCACGCTGGGGGAGTGAGGCCTGCTGGTCCAGTTTTTCCCCTCATTACCAGGTGACAATCCTTTCCTCAGGGCGCAGGTCCAGGCGGGTCTCAGGGAAGAGGGAGGAACGGTTCAGGGTGACTGTGTGTGGAGATCCGCCCTGCCATATCTTGGGCCCCTGTGTCCCGAGTCCCAGCAGACAATGGCCACACCTCCAGCACACACTTGCCCACTTCCTACAATTCTGAAGAGCTGCCTCTGCTCAGGCCTCCCGAGCTGGGGGAGGCAGGACCCCTGCCCCAGCCACCGGTTCCCCACTTGTGCTCTGGGCCCCAACCTCACCCACTCTCCCAGGAGCCACCATGCTTCCGTTATCCCCTCACCCATATCGTCAATCTCAGTTCTGGATTGTTCTACAGGCTCTAGGATGTTGCCACTCCAGAAAGACAGAATACCTCCCTGTCCGCCTGCTTCTGTCTTCAAAGAGCCGCAGCTACCCCCTCGTTCCTCCTCCGACCATGCCAGCCCAGCGTCCACTGCACTCCCACCTCCCTGCTGGTCCTCAGACCGCTGACCCCTTGCCGTGCTCTGTCCTGGCTCCTTTCTCCTCTCTGTCCACCACTGCCCTCCTTGACAGGCACCGCCTTCAGTCTGACCCCAAGTAGGTGGCCTCCTTAACCCCGTGACCTCCCGCGTGGACCTGGGAGCTCAACCAGTGGCAGAAGCCTGTCTCTCCAACGAGTTCTTCTTGAGTTGTGGCCTGTCATGAGGCTGCTTGTGTGGTGTGACCTCTGGAACATTCCAGAGGCTAAAACTCTTCACCCGCTCCTGGGGCCCCACTGAGAAGCCACTCCCAGGCCCCTAGCACCAATCAGGAAACCCAGGACACCCTCTTAGTAACTCTCTCATTGCTGTAGCAAAATACCAACCTCCACTGCTTGAGGGAGGAAAGATTTATTGTAGCTCACAGTTCCAAAGGGTCTGGCAGGGGACAGGTGCTCATAGCGGGGCAGGCAGGGAGCCCTGTCAGGAAGGGCGGGGCCAGCGTGTACTCTTCCAGGTCCAGGCCCAGTGATCCACCCACTCGTTTTGGGTCCAATCTCAGTGCTCTGCCCTTCTGGGTTCAGCCTCAGCAGTCTGCTCCCTCTGGGTCACACCCCCGGTAGTACGCCACACAGCTTAAACTACAAGTGCCTCGTCCACCACACAGCGGTGATCCACCCCTCCCAGCCGGGCCCACCTCCCAACAGCATGCAGGATCCGTGAGTAATCCTCAGAACCAAGTACTCAGGCTTTGGGGAGATATTCCAGGTACATACTGCAGCCCCCTCGGTGCTCCCCACACCATGCCCCCGCCCTTCCTCCACAGTGCCCCTCGGATCTGCCCCCTCCCCACCATCCCGTGTCCCTGGACCCTTGTGACGGTTTCCCACTGGTGTCACCCAGTCTTGCCTTTTGTCCAGACAGGAGCTGGACTAGTCATTTCCTCCTCACAGCCTTCCAATAGTTCCCTCGGGCGGTGCGGCCAGGCAGAACAGTGCCGAAGGCCTGCACAGTGCCCGGCCTGGCCGCTGTTCTCCTCCCAGGCCAGCATCCTCCCTCAGGGTCTCCCCCTGGTTGCCCTCCCACCACTCCCTTCCCAGCCCTTCCTGCCCACCCTTTGGGACTCACTGAAATGACATGTACTTAGAGCCCTGCCTGTGGTGCAAGGGCCACCCAGGCCGGGGCCTCTCAGGACCCCCACAGCACCTTGCTCTTAGCTTCAGGACACCTGGCTCAATAAGTTTATACATGTGCTGGGCAGCCCCCACTGTCACAGTGTCCCATGTACACAGTGCTCAGCACGGCTCCCAGCCTTAGTGGGCTGAGGTGTAGCTCAGCGTGAAGGCCATGGGCTTAATCCCCGGTATCACAAGGAGGAGGAGGAGGAGGAGGAGGAGGAGGAGGAGGAAGGAAGGAAAGCAGTGTCTGTGGCCCTGGTGAATGGGTGGAGGCCTCATCCTCATTGTCCTCATAAAGAAACTAGGCTGAAGGGGATGTCACCCATAAATTATGCACGCAGGTAGCATGATAAAGAGCCTGAGGCTTGGGGAAGGGCGGTGACACTGTCCCCTCCTCCGTGGTCTCAGCCACTCCAGCCCTGCAGAGGGAAGTGTTTTCCTTGTGCAGAGAGCTCTGCCACCCTGTGTCTCAATCCCCTCCCATCCTACCTGCTCCACCAACCCATATATTTTCTGCAGCTCCATGCATTGTCCCTTAGATACAGCGATGCACCCAACTGCACCCTTGCTACAGGCTGACCTGCACCGGTAGGAAGAGTAGGGCCCAGGAGAGGGCAGACTGTGATGATACCAATGTCCCCTGACTGCACAGCCCACAAGAGGGACCAAGGACCAGTCGGAGACTTCCCTTTGCACTGAGGCCAGTGTGCAAAGGTGACTGCTGTGACATTCAGTGCTGTGGTCATTCGGTCATCTCTGATGTTAGGTTTTGCTCCCTGGTGGTCATCCTTAGGAATCCTTCAGTAAAGCCTGTTGTAGTCACTTCTTCGTTGCTGTGACTCAATACCCGACACCCACAAACTTAGGAAAGGAAAGGCTTATTTTAGCTCACAGTCTCGAAGGTCACAGTCCATTCGGGGTGGCTGGCAACAATCGAAGTACATGGCAGAGAGAGAGGTGGAGGCAGCTTCCCGGACAAACGGGGAGACAAGCTGAGGCTAGTTGGGACTAGTCCCCTGTCCTCCAGAAAGGCAGGTGCAGCTTATGTATCCTTCCAGGTCTCTCTCCCGTAACCAGTCCCTCCTGCATCCAGGTGTGGCCACTACACACCGTTAATCCTAACTTAACTGCAATCCATCCCTCCAGACCAGACCCCAATCCACCAACATCACATGGTTCCACTAAAATACATGAGACTTTTGGGGGACACTCCAGTTCCTAACCACAACATGCCACCCCTGGCCCCCAAAAGACTCACGTCCTTCTCCCCATGCAAAATGCAGTTAGTCCTTCTCCAAGAGTCACCAAAGTCTCAACAGTTTCAGCACTGCTAAAGAAACTCCAAGTCCATAATCTCCTCTGAGATGTAAGACAAACTTTTAGCTGTGAGCTCCTGTTCAAACCAGAGTTAAGCACTTCCAACATAAAAAGGCACAGGGTAAACATTTCCATTCCAAAAGGGAGGAATAAGGGAATAAAAGGCAATAGGACCAGAACAATTCCTAAATCCGGCAGGGCAAGTGTTAAATCCTGTAGCTCCATGTCCAGCAACTGGTGTAAATGCTGGCGAGGCGTGAACTCCAAGGGGCTTGGGTGGTCCCACCCCTGTGGCATTGCTGCTGACTGCAGTCACCATCTTCTCTCCTTTGGGCTGGATCCACTCACGGCCTGCTGCGTTTCTCAGCTGACAATCCATGCTCCTGGCTTCTCCAAATTTTCGGGCTCTCCACTGGATCTTAGGCTTCTCCTCCACAATTTAACACATTGCCCTCCCAGGGGCACACTGCTCGGCCTCCAAGGCCTTCTTCTGAAACCTGGGTGGAAGCCTCCCTGAACCCACAATTCTTGGGCTCTGCAAACTTGTAAAGCCGGGACCACGTGGACATCTCCAAGATCTGCCACTGGGTTGAGCAGGAATCTGGCTCCTCTGTGCCACGGTTGCAGTAGCTTCTGAGTGCCTGGATTGCTGAACTCTAGGAAGCTGAGCTCCAGCAAACACTTCCCTCTTTGGCCCTACAGGGAGTCCTGGGGAACTCTTCACAGGACAAGATCTTTTGCCTTGGCACTCTTTAGTTGGCAAAGGGTGAGATCTTGCTGATTCCTGAGTCACTGTGAAGGCCTCCTTCTTACAGTCCTGATCCCGACTTCTTGGCTTCTGTTTAATGTTAGTCTCTTGAACACCCACATGCTTTTCCACTCCACACTGCGAGCTTTTTACATCTGTTCTCCCTGCCATTGTCTCCTGTCCTTCACTATAAAGCTGCCTAAAAGCCGCAAACAGTAGCCACGTAACAGTATTAACATCAGTCTGCCTTGAGATTTCCTCCACCAGAGTAAGCAGTTCACTGCCCTCAAGCTCACTTTCAGGCAAAGTCTCTG
This sequence comes from Ctenodactylus gundi, assembly GCA_004027205.1. NCBI lineage: Eukaryota > Metazoa > Chordata > Mammalia > Rodentia > Ctenodactylidae > Ctenodactylus > Ctenodactylus gundi. The sequence continues at coordinate 652,626 of PVKB01000480.1, read as the reverse complement.
GACAAGGGCAAAATGCCGACAAACTCTTTGCCAGAGCGTAGCACACATGGTTTTTAGGCCACTTGCCGATACTGTCCTCCTTCCCATCTGAGACTTCTCGAGCCTGGCCTTTCCAATCCACACTTGTATCACCATTCTGGTCTTCTGAGCTCTGACCAGAATCTCCCCTCAAGCTCGGCTCAGAGCACTCAAAGGCTTCTCCAGCTTGCATCCCCTAACTTTTCCAAATTCCTTCTGCAAACCGGTTCCAAAGATTTCTGAGCCACATCTTGAGGTAAAGTACAGCAACGACCCCACTCCTCTAGTACCAATACTGTATTAGTCACTTTTTCGTTGCTGTGACTTAATATGCAACACCCACAAACTCAGGAAAGGAAAGGCTTATTTTAGCTCACAGTCTCGAAGGCCACAATCCATTCAGGGGTGGCCGCCAACAACTGAAGTACATGGCAGAGAGAGAGGTGGAGGCAGCTTCCCCGGACAAACAGGAAGACAAGCTGAGACCAATTGAGACTAATCCCCCCATCCTCCAGAAAGACAGGTGCAGCTTATGTATCCTTCCAGGTCTCCGCCCAGTAACCAGTCCCTCCTGCATCCAGGTGTGGCCGCTATACACCGTTAATCCTAACTTAACTGCAATCCACCCCTCCAGACCAGACCCCAATCCACCAACATCACATGGTTCCACTAAAATACATGAGACTTTTGGGGGACACTCCAGATCCTAACCACAACAAGCCTCTTTGTGAATCTAGGACTTCCAGCAGTTGGCCAAATAGAAGGTGTAACTGTGGATACAGTCAAGGTCTCTGCCATTGTCACTAGGAGAAACAGATAGCAACACAAAAGCAGTATTTGCTCTTGACGGGCCCAGGGCAGGAGTTGAGTGGGATCTAAGGGGACAGCAGAGGAAGGTGGTTTCTTCAGAGACTGTCATGGAAGGCTGAGCAGGGAAACCTGAGAGAAGCATCAGTGATAAGGGGACCAGGATGCTCAGAGCTGGGGAGAGTGTGAAGCCAAGGACAGCGAGAGCTGAGCTCCAGGGGGGGCCCAGAGCAGACAGCGGAGCCTGGCTGGGCGTGCCAGTCTCCCAGGCCAAGGTGGCACGCTGCTTTGAAAGGTCCAGAGGAGAAGGCTGTGTGCAAGGAAAGCAGTGACCCCAAGGCGTTGCAGGACCGGCAGGTGAGTTTTCATCCATAGAGCAGATGAAGACAGTTGGGCAAATAGAACATGAACTAGTTAAAAACAGCTACGATCTCACGGTGTGTCCCGCGGCTCCGAGCTGATGCGTTGTATCATTTAGCATTCGGACCTAAAGGCCATTTCTAAATAAAGCCTGGGCGTCTGGGTGGCCTATTCCAAAGAGATCTCACAGGGACTCTGACGTCCTGGGAACTGGTCCAGGCACTGCCATCCACTGCCACTGTGACCTTGGGTACCTCCCAGGCCTCCTCCTGCTGGGCTTCGCTCATCTGTAAAGTGGTGGCCACACCACAGCTTGCACAGAGCCCCCTAGGTTTGCAGTGTAGGGTACGTGGTGAACAAGTGCCTAGGGTGACCACGGTCACCTACAGAACAGAGAGGAATGTCTCCCAGCGGTTTAGATCTGCTCGAAACAGTCATGCTCCACTGTTGACAGCGGCAAGTTCAAACCGTCCACTTCCCTAGCCAGTGAAACACAGTTAATTCCTACCCATGCTTCGTCAAGGCCATGCCAGGTGCCGGCTCGTACATAACTCCAAAAAAAAAACCCCAGCTGGCCCAGGCTCATCTCTGGAGGGTCCTTGTTGGAAGCCCTCTTGATTCTGAGTCTGGAGATTTCCTTCCCTTGTATTTTGCTTTTTTGGGGTAATGTTTAAGTTGCTCGATGCTAAGCCTTATAACCCTAAAATCTAGAGGTTAGGATCTCCATGTGCACGTGCATGTGCCTACATGGACTTCCTATGTACAGCACGGAGTCTCTGAGCAGTGTGAGCAGGTGTCACCAGACCCATGGTTCCTACCTATGGGCCTCAGAGCCACAATGCAGTGGCTAGCTAGGACTCACCTTTCTCTCTGCAGAGGTGAGTTCCCAGGCTTCCCCCGTGTGCTCTGGTTTGGATCTGGAATGTCCTCCAAAAGCTTCTTGTTTGGAAGATGATTCAATCTCCAGGGTTAATCCATTGACTTTTTGTGCTGTTGGCAGGCGGGGCCTGGTGAGAAGGGGTGATTACTGGGACAGGACCCAAAAGGGTATACCTAGCCCCGCCCTTCCCCAGCCTCTGGGATTCGTCCCATTGTGCCATGACCAGCTTCCCTCTGGATTGGCCTCCAGCAGGCTCTTTCACCATGGCCATAAACTGAGACCTTCTGAAACTGAGCTAAAATAAACCTTTCTTAAGTTGTGGGTGTCAGGTATTGCATCCCAGATGCGAAAAAAATAACTAAGACACCCCATCCCAGGATTTTAAGCCGAGCCCAAGAATCTGAATTCCTCCTCTGATTCTTGAACCACCAGGCTCGGCCCCTGCCAAGGCCTGCCCTAAGTACAGTATGTGATGTCGCGCCCACTCACACACCTCAGAGCGGAGCGGGAGGCACTCCGTGGTTTGGTTTGAAAGTGTATTTCCAGCCTTCAGAGTCCTGGGCTCCTGTTCCAGCCTCTGGATGTCACTCAGGCAAACCTCCTGGCTCCCTGCCACCGCCGCCCTTGTCATCTGGGGCTGTACATTGGCTCTGCGCCACCTGTAAAAGCCAGTTCCATCCTTCAGGGCCTGACTGAACGCCTGCCTCGTTCCTTCATTCTCCTGATGATCTGATCCTAACTTCCCCCCCTTTTTGCCCCTTCCCCAGCCCCAGGGAGGTGCACAGTTAGCAGAACTTATGTGTGTTTGCTGTGGGCACTGTACCGCTGTGATGTGCATGGGCATCGTGAGTGCGTTCCGGTGACCAGCTGCCGCGCCCGTCTCTTCCCTTCCTGGTTATCTTTTGTGTGTGTGCGTGAGGAGAACTTTCAGGGTGGGGAGAGGAGCAGAGTCCATGTCTGTGCTGTGATCGACTTCATCTCCACACTGTACCTCAGCCTCCAACACTTCATCTTTTGTAACTAGAACTTGGTACCCTTTGAGAAGCAACTCCCCACCTGCCGCCCAGGCCCTGGCACCCCGCATTCTGCTCTCTGCTCCTGTGAGCGTGACTTTCTCCCCCGCGGGTGAAATGGTGTTGTACTTGTCCCTCTGTACCTAGGTTGCCTCACTTCGCGTAATGACCTCTGAGCACACCCGTGCTGTTACTAATGGCAGGATTTCCTTTGCAAAGACTGAGTAATATTCCATTTTGTATAAATACCACACGTTCTTTAACTCTGGTCAGTTACATTATTTCCCCATTGTCCTGGTTAATTTTTCATTGCTGTGATATTCTCTACTGTTCCAGTCACTTTTTCATCGCCGTGACTCAATACCCGACAACCACAAATTTAGGGGAAGAAAGGTTTATTTTAGCTCACAATTTCAGAAGATCACGGTCCATTCATGTGCGACCAGTAACAGTGGAAGCACATGGCTGAGGCAGAGGTGGAGGCAGCTCCTCACGACATCACATTCAGGAAGCCAAGTCAAGGCTGGCTGAGACTAGTCTCCCAGGAAGCCTGGAAGCAGCTTATATGTCCTTCCAGGTCTCCTCCCAGTGATCAGCCCCTCCTGGACCCAGGTGTGTTAAGCCCCCTCTATACGGCTGCAATCCAACTTACATGCCTGTGATCTACCCCTCCAGACAGGGCCCCAATCTCCCAACCGCATATGATTCCATACACAATCCCTAACCAAATACATGAGACTCTGGGGGGATAGTCCAGTCCCAAACGACAAACCCATCTTGCCTATTATAAATAATTCTGCATTAAACATGAGAGCGCAAGATTTCAAATCCTTTGGACATACACCCCGTGGCGGGACTGCCAAACTATGCACAAGCTCTGCTTTTAATTTTCTGACCGGCAGCCTCTGTACGGGCTTCCCTAGTGGCTGCGCCGTCACAGTGCGCTGTAGGTCGGGGCTTCCTTTTCTCTGTGCCTTGGTTGGCACCTTCTCGGGCGGTTGTACGGTAGCCATCCCAGCGGGCCTGCGCTGATAACTAGCGGTGGTTCTGATTCGCAGACGAAGAGCCACGCTGAGCGTTTTCCTGTTAGCCCTTACGTGCCCGCCTTTGGAAAGTGCCTGTTCAGGCTCTTTGCCTATTTTTAAATCAGGTTGTTTGTTTTCTTGTTACTGAGCTGCTACCTTTTTCCTGGTCGGTGGCCTGCTCTTCCGCGGGTCACACATGCCCTGAGGGCCCGTGTCTTGGGTAGGTGGCGTCTTAGCCACTCTGTTAGTAAGGAGTTACTGAGTCCTGGTACTTAGAGACCCACAAGCCAAAAGGGCCTGGCTCCCTGCCCAGGGACACAGGTTAGGAGCCCAGGATCCCTAAGAGGCCACTACACAAGTTTGGAACCCAGGGTCCCTCAAGGGCGACTACAGTGCTCACTGAGACCTGGCCAACCCTCTCTAGGCCCAAGTAACTGCTGTCCTGACCCCCTTGCTTGTGTACTTCTTGCCCAGCACCAGGCCCTAAGGCCTCCTGTGGCCAGGGTGGTGACCCTGGTGGTGGCACAGCAGTGATCACGGTGGCAGTGGGGTGATGCGTGTTAATGGCCTCGGGAGGGTCCTCAGGCCTTCTGAGAACCGCGCCTTCCCGACGCTGGCTCGCTGACGGCTCAATTAGGGCAGCAGTAGGGCTGCGGTGCGGTGCGCCGGCCAGCTCCCTAATTGAAAGCACATTTTCTCCTCCGAAGCTGCAGCTGGTTTGGTTCTGCTCATGCAGAAAAGGATATAACCTTGCATAACATAGGAAATGAACGGTTGAGAGAGAAGCCAAATTCAATTTCAGTCAGATATGTTGAGGCCGGGCCCGTGATCTATGGGAGCCGGGGCAGGAGCGGGGAGCATGTGGGAAGGCGCGCACTCAGCAGTCTATTAATCACGGCGGCCGCCCGGCCCGGCCCGGCACTGTGCCGCCCAGCCCGGCCGGCCCGGCCCAGCCCACGGGGCCACCACGCGGCGCTCCCCTCCCTCCGCCGCCCTGGCCTGCAGCCAAGCACTCCAGAAGTTAACCTCTTAAAGACCCGGAGCTGCTTTCTGTTGAATAAATGTAATTTTGTGGTCAGAAATAAATGCTCGCGATGTAGCAGGAGCTTTGAAAACAACGGCGAGCCAGAGCTATTACAAATTGCTTCGTGTTGGGGAAGTCAACAGCAGACATCAAAATTCCGCCCGTACAGCAAATTGATTTCGGCCCAGAGCTCTGCAGCTATTCAATAAAAGTCCTATTAAACCATTGTATGTAATGAACAATCCAGAGCAAATCTAATATTTTCAGTGGATAATTATTTTTAACATCCTCTTGGTGACCGTCTGCGGGTTTCTGGGATGTTTACAGCGGCGCACAGCGAGGCGGGGTGGGCCGTCCCGGCTGGTGCTCTTGCCTCCCAGCCAGGGAACCACACACCAGCCACCTCTTGCCTGGAGAGCTCCCTGTCATGGGGTCAGTGGCAGCTCTAGGCCAGCCCTGCTCCCAGGGTGTATAGGGTCTCTGGAGACACCAGGAGCCTGGCACAAAGTCACCTACAAAATGTTTATTGAATTGATTTATCATTTAGAAAGTTCTAGAATGTTCTAGTATGATTGAAGATGCTGTATTCAACCTAGTGCTGCAGAGACCAGGGAGGGACAGGTAAGGAAATGGATGTTGTGAGATAACGAAACAGATATCAGAACTCAGCACGTGGAGAGGGAATTGGGGCAGCCCCAGCACCTCAGAAAGCTGCAGGACCCGCCTGCTTCGCTTCTCTCTTTGATAGCATGGGGAACCAGGTCTTTGCCATGACCCTGGGTGGCCTTGCTGCCAGCTGAGTGGAAATCCACCTAAGCTGCCACACAGCGTTGTTCATATTGTCCCCATGACTGCCACACCGAGCTGTGACTCTGTTAGTTGTCTCTTCTGGACCATGGGCCTCTCACGGACGGGGTCTGCATACTCATCCCTTCATCGGTGACATTTTCCTAAACATCTGTGCTGGGCAAGACCTGAACATGGGCTAGACCCTGGTGCGTGATGCTTTGGTTAACTGATACAGGTGTGCCCATGAGGCTGCACAGAGCAGGCCCTCAGGAAGGATGGGTGGGTGGCCAGAGGGATGGGTGGATGGATGGAAAGGTGGAGGGAGAACTGGATGGTTAGCTGAGTAGATGAGAGGAGATAGGGGGGAGGGACAGTTGAGTGGCTGACCGGGTGGCAGGTGGAAGGCAGTGGGGAGGGGCGGGTGGGCTACATGGGGCGGTGGCTGGATGCATGGGCTGGATAGTGATTGGGTAGATAGATAGTGGATGGGTGTGCTTGCAAATGGACGAATGGGTGCTTGACCCTCTTGCTACAGGAATCACAAACATCCCTTGTTGATTAAAAAAAAAGAAAGAAAGAAGAAAGTCTTTATGTTCTGTCGGCTTCCATCCCCATCCCAGCTCAGGGATGCAGAGGGAAGGTCCCTGACAGAGTCACGTGGTTGGAGGCCTGACTTGCCCGGCCTTGTCCTTAACCAGGACAGCTGGCCCCTCATTCACTCGGCTGCTTCATCCGATGGGCCTGAGGAGGTTGAGGAGTGGCTTCGCCTAAAGATGAGTCGCATTTCTGCGTAAGAGTAAAGCGTCTCTTAATTGTTCACTTGTTTCATTTGTTTGATTTGCTGGGCTAAACTTATCCAACCTGTAGCACCCATTACCTACCCAGTAAGCACCCAGTGTAGTACTTACCTGACTGTGTATCGTGGAATTTAAATAATTGAGGGTTTTGTTTTCTGCAGATCTCTCTTCCTTTGGAAAAGGTCCGGATGTTAATTAGGTTTTACTAATGCCCCATCAGTTTAATGCAGTAATTCTTTAAATGAAACTGACGCCGGGGACCAGATGGCCACAGGAGGGCCGTGTGGACCTGAGGAGAGAGCGCGTGGAGGCTGTGTGGTCACAGCTGTGGACGGGATGCTCCCGCTTGAATCTGGAGGCTCCCCACCCCCACCACCCTCCAGTCTTTGCCTGGTCTTGCTCTCTAGAGCAGCATTCCCCTGATCCCACGTGGCCTGCCCACCGCCCAGGGGACATCTCCCTACTGGTGACCGGGCAGAGCGCAGTAGGGTGTGACAAATACGGAGGCACTGCACTTGTTGTCTGCCTGACCCTAGAACCCTGGCTGGCCTTTCCTCCTCTTGTCCTGTCCAGGTCTTGTTATCCTACCCACCCCCACAAATGCCACCCTCCTGGCACTGTAGACCGACCACCTCAGCCAGTGTCCCACAGTGAAGGAGCCCCTGCCTCCATCATGACCTTGGGAGGCCCTGCACAGGGACCAGCCATCTGCCCAGGCAACCTCTCATCGGCCCCCGGGGTGGACCGTGGACTCAGCAGGATCATGTGGGCAGAAGTGGGGGGCGGGAGACACCATGGGACCCCAGCACTTGGACTTGGCATTCCACTCACTCCTTGTGGAAGGAACATAACTGAGATTCTTCCCCTGTCTGGGCCCTGTGCCGTCTCACCCACACCTTCTGAGCCTGCTGAGATCCAGTCAGGGAGGCCAGTGGTTATGCTGGGGGACGGAGCAGGCCCCTCCCCGGCCCTCTGGCCTGCGAGAAGCTGGGAGCGCATCTCCTGCAGCTTTGCCTATGCCATCTCGCTCCATCTGCACGGCAGCCAGACCTCTGGGGCCTATTCCAGAGAGATGCACAAGGGCCCAAGAGTGCCGGGAACTTGCTCAAGGTCACAGAGCTTATCAGCCTCAGAGCTGAAACCTGGGCACAGATGTTTGACCCCAGAACCTGTGCTTGGTTTATAAACTTGAAGAAGTATTTAAAAATTTCTCCAAAAGTCAGAGAAGAGAGGGAAGCACATGAGATTACACTTTGTCCTCCAGTAAAACAAGAAGAAAAAAGCCCACAGTTATATACCAGCAGCAGGTGGGTAGAACGGGAGAGACCCACCCTATGGGCACCAGGGCTGGGACAGAGCATCTCGCAAACCAGCTAGAGCATCCGTGGTCCAAACCTTCCAAGTACCAGGTACCCTATACTCTGAAGCTTTGAGTGCCTACATGACTCAGAAACTTTCAGATTTCGGATTTTGATTTTTTAAAATTGGATTCTCAACCGATAAAGTTTACGCATATCTTACTAAATCTAAAATCCTTCTGGTCCCACACACTTCAATAAGGGATAGTCCTCCAGCGTCATTCCCCCCCAGTTTTAGGGATTTAATTTAGGACTTTCACAGTGAGCTACATCCACAATACAATTTTTTCTATTTGAAACACAGTCTTGCTAAGTCACTGAATTGCCCAGGCTAGGATTACTGTTGGCGACCCTCCTGCCTCAGCTTACCCAGAGTGGTGGGATTATCAGTTCATGCCACCTCACACAACTCCCGTTCTTTTATTTTTACTGAAATGATTTTATGTATTTTTTAACCTTGCTTAAAATTTCATGTAAGTAAAGTCATAGGATAAGGAAACTTGTTGTTACTGGCTTTTTTTCCCCCGGTGCAGGGGACAGGAAAGCAGGGCCTTTGCCTGGTGATGTGTCCAAGCCTAGGTTTTCGTTTTGATGTTAAGGCAGTTTCACTAAATCACCCAGGCTGGGTTTGAAGTTGCCTTAGCCTCCTTGAGTTCTCGGATGATAGGCTTTCGCCTCCAGAGCCAGCCCTGGCTTCTCTTCTTAGCCAGAATTTGAGGTTCTAGCACGTGGTAACGCTCTCCACTACTCCACTGTTCGTGGCTGGGTAGTCCTTTGTGTGTGGCTGCGTCACGGTGCAGTCCCATCGCTTTGCTGTGGGTGTCCAGTGGTCCCCGCACCTTGTGCTGAAAGACTATTTCCAGTTTAATCATCTCAGCATTCTTGTCAAAAATCAGTCGAGCAACACATGAAGTGTCCTTTTCTGGTTCTCATTCGTCCATTGGCTTGTATGTTCACGCCGTGCCGGTACCACCGTCTTGGTTAACGTAACTTGTATTAATACTGTTTTGAGCTAGGAAATGAGTTGTCTACTTTTATCTTACGTTTCCGAGATTTTTCTTTCTGCCAACTTGGGGTTCCGTGATTTTTCCATATGAATCCTAGGATCAGTTTATCTGTTTCTATGATGAAATCAGCTGTACTTCCCCTGCAACCCCCCACCCACCTTGCACTGAGGATGGAAACCAGGGACTCTACATCCCCAGCTCGCTGGCTCGCTTGCTGTTTGAGTCAGGGTCTTGCAGAGTCGCCTAGGTGGGACTGGAACTTGGAACTGGCAAACCTCTGGCCTCAGCCCCACGGGGGATTTTTGTAGATGTTACACTGAATCTGTAAAGCCACTTGGTGACGCTTACCATTGTAACAGTATGAACTCCTAATCCAGCAGAGACTTCCGTTTAATTTAGTTTCCTTCAGCAGTGTTTTACAGCAGAGCATGAGTTTTATACGCCCTTTGCTGAATTTATTTCTGCGTACTTTTTTGCTACAGTGAATGCCATTGTTCTCTTACTGCTCTTTGGATTACGGTTGGTGCATGGAAAGACAACTGATTTGCATATTGAGTTATGTCCTACAAGCGGATGAACGCTGTATTATATTTTCGTATCTCTAAGTTGTTTTAAACTTTACTTTTTTTTTTGGTCACAAAAGTAGTGTTTTAAAATCTTAGTCGTTGTTTTTTCTCTAGGCTACATCTCTAGGCTACATCCCAGCCCCTTTATACTGTTGGAGACAAGGTCTCCCCTAAGTTGCTAAGTTGCCCGGGCTGGGCTTGAATTCACTTGGGATCCCTCGGCCGCAGCCTCCCATAGTGCGGGGATTACAGGCCCGTGCCACCGGCCCCTGTGGTGTCTGAAGATCCTAGACATCTTTCTGCCCTTGGGAAGCTTCCCCATACTCCTGCCATGACATATCGGCAGGTGGACAGTGTTGGGAGGGTAGAGGCCCTGTCTCATCCTGTGCCCCTGGGGAGTAGAAGTGGGTGGCCCTGGCTCCCCCGGGTGGGGTAGAGTGACCCCAGCACGACTTGACCACTCTTGCATCATCTATCTCCTTGCGGAGTGAAGGGCTGGGTGAGCTGGTGAGCAAGCTGGCCGCCTGCCCTCCTCCCCGACGGAGCCCACTGCCCGTGGAGGTTCCCGCCACCCGAGCTGTGATCTGCCCAGCTGCAGCTTCCGCCTCCTGCTTCTGCCTGAGCTCTGGGAAGAGAACCCAGCTAATCCTTCCGGGCGACAGCCTTAGATCCGTGCTGACAGCGGCGTCAGCTGGGGGAGGCCCTGGGAACTGCATAGGAAACGAGCGCTTTGACTCCTGTTTTCTGTACTGTTCTTTAGCCCTTCTCGCTGCCACGTGGCTTTGTCTGCGGCCCCACATCCTGGCCCCCCACCCCCAGTTCTTCATGGCACTGTCTCCCTTGTAGGTTTCCTTTCTCCAGAATCTGGCAGGGCACAGGGAATGGTGAAGGGGTACTTCGTCACTTTCTACAGAGACGGTTTTGCGTCGTTACTCAGGTCTGCCAGATGCCACCTTTATGACCACAGTGGCCCTACTGAATTTGTCCCCCTTCATTGAGCAGTGGAAAAGTGTCCACTAAGTCCTGCTCAGTGCCCAGAGCCAGGGTTGTGGGGTGGCATGTGGCCCTCCCAAGCACCATGCTGGGTGCTGGACGCCAGGAAGGAACGTGACCTCGAGAAGCCAAGCTGGTCGTGGCAGCTGGGCTCCCACGCTCTCCTCCAGTTTTTTGTTTTGCTCCTGAGAAGCCCACAGCGAGCCACGAGAAGAGACGCCTGCTCCTCGTACTGGTCTCTGCCCTGTGGTCCAGCCACGCACATTGATTTGAAAGCTCTTTTAATGGTCCGCGTTTATTTTTAAGTCATGAGCTTCTAAACTCTCAGGCGCGGGCTTGTTCCTGAGCGTGCGTGGCCACCGTGCTGTCTGGTGTTAGCCCTCCATGTCCCCCAGGACTGTAAGCGTCCTGGTGGCCCTCTGCTTGGGTTGACAGTAGAGGGGACAACGCCCGGGACAGTAGAATGCGGTGCTGAATTTGGGGTTGACCGTGCCACTCTTGATGGCAGAGGAGCTCACATTCATCACCCAGCCTCGTCACCAGGAGGGAGTCACTGCCCTCGCTTGGCCGGTAACAGGACCAAGGCTCAGCTAGCGTCAGTAACCTGCCCCCGGTCACCCACATGTGGATTCCAGAGCTGGCTGCAAGCCCACACGTGTCTTTCCTTCTGCCCACTTGCTCTTTCCTCCCTCCGGGTGACCTGGGCCCAAGCCCAGGGTGCGCTGCAGAGTGTCCTCCTGTCCCTGGGGGACCACTCAGGGGCCGAGTGGTGGAGCTGCTAACGTGGCAGCTTCTCCATTGTTTCCCAAGTGTCACCGGGACTTTGATCCTTACAACAACCAAGACATGTCCTCCCTCCTGACAGATAAAGGAGCTGAACACAGGGAGGTGATTCAGGGGCTCAGATGGCACAGTGATGTGAGACTGGCCATGCCCCGCCCCACCTGGGTCTGGTGAGGTCAGAGCCAGCCTGGGAAGAGGATTTTTTCTGCAGGGGAGGGGTGGCGGGAGACTCCTGAACTCACCGTGTGGCCCACGCTGGCCTCAAACCCACAGGAATCCTCCTGCCTTAGCCTCACAGCTGATAAGTGATGGGGTTATAGGTATACACCACCAAGTCCAGCTAACTTTTATGTGGTGCTAGGGACTCTAACCCAGGGCCTTGTGCATGCGAGGCAAGTGTTGTAACTACTGAGCTGTGCCTCAGCCCCCAGGCACCACAGTGCAGAGCCCGTCCCAAGACGCAGGTGCCGTATCCTCAGAGCGTCTCCAGTCCAGCCCTTCTGGTCCATAAGCTTTTGGGGATCACATGGCCCTTGGAGATGTGTCTGTAGCTGCCTCCTTCCCTGACTCGCAGTGATGGAGCCCTCACAGGCCGATTGAAGCCTTCGGCTGCCGATAGAGCACGTGGGCTCTGTGTTCGTCACCTTCCCATCGCTGAGACAACGTGCCTGTTTGTTTGGGCTCTTGGTTTTCAGTGGACTGTTGTATGCAGACTCATCGCAGTGGAAGAGCACGGCAGAGGGAAGCTGCTCACGTCCTGGCGTCCAGGGACGGAAGGGAGGAGCCAGGGACTAGGACACACCCTTCCAGGCCATGCCTCTGCCCCCTCCAACCAGGCCTCGTCTCCTAACAGCACACCCACCTGTGAACTCATGGGTAGATTTAATCAGCCGACAAACACGCGTCCCCACAGTCCGTTCACCTTCCAGAGGCCCCACCTCTGAACACACGAAACTTTGGGGGGACGTTTAATTCTAACCCACAGCAGACTGTCCAGTGAGGTTTTGGGATTGCCATCACCCGCAGAGCATTGTGGGAAGTGGTGCCAGCTGCGGTATCTTCTGTGCCCACCGCGTGCTGGCACTCTGCACACCCCTTCCACGGTTGACAAAAACCCCGAAGTCTCCTCCATGTCGGGCATGACGTCACCTAACGAGTGGGTCCTCTCTGCCCGCCTGCCTCCCCACCGCCTTCTTGTCCTGAGGTGGACTCTTCCCTGAACAGTGCTGCAGCCTGGCTCTCGTCAGACTGGCTCCTGGCTTCTAGAATAGACTAAACTGGTGTAAAGTAAGAACTTTAATTACAGGACACCGCCTGCCCCACTCTGCTGCTCCAAGGTGATCAGGGCAGCCAATCTTGCCAGGGACCGAGGACAGAGAAGGGGAGGCATCCTGGCCTGGGCTTCAGCAGACCCAGGGGGCTGGAAGAAGTCACAGGACATGACCTAGAACATGAGGGCCCAACCTTTTAGGTTGCCTGGGCCACATGAAAAATATCTGATACAGTTAACACAGTCGAGTTACAAAGAAAAAATTGCAAAAAGAATCTCATGCTATTTTAAGAAAGTGTATACAGATTTGGGTGGGGCTCCGCGCAAAGGCATCCTGGTAAGAAGTGGGTGGAGAGACTAACAGATGCTCAGGAAGCTCAAGGACTGAGTGACCAGTATGCCAGGTAAAATCAGGAGGTCCTCGCGGCGGAGATGCCACCTAGACCTGGAGCTCTGTGAGGGGTGGGAGAGCTAGTCTGGGGAGACCCAGAGGTGTGACGGGGGTGGTATGTTGAGACACCAGAGGCCAGGCCTGTAAAAGTGTGCCCAGTGTGGGATTTGGTGACGAGAGAAGCTAGGGCCATGTCATGGAAGGTTCTGGAACTCCATCCTAAGAACTAGGTTTCAGGCTAACTGTGAGGAGAAGCCATTAAGGCATTTTCTGGCCATAGTACAGTGACCCAGGCCACTGCAGAGACTATGTCCCAGTTGGTGGCAGGGAGAGGCCAGTGTGAAAATGGCCCCCTGGAAACTTCTGCAGTACCCACTCTGGGAGTCCCAGAGGGCTTCAGTTAAGACTGAAACATCATAGGAGAAACAGATGATAATTCTCAGGTCAATTTGAACAGATGGGCTTGGGACTTTCTGCAGAAATGTGCTTTTAAGGCCTACATATTCCATACAGAACTGCCGCAGCCTGTAGTAAGTGTTGTTGGGGAGATGGCCCAAGGTGGGTTCTTTGTTGCAGCGGCTGCCCGGAGCCTCTGAGTTCCTCTCTCAGGCCTTCCAAAATTTGGGCACAGTGTATGCATCAGTACAGTTCTCCTCGTAAACACCCCAGGGCCCTATGACAGTCACCCCTGAAAGCCGGCTTACGGACCAGCCCCGCCCCGCCCTGCCACCTGCCCTGTCCCGCCCTCCCATGGTCCTCCCTGGCCCTCCCATCTCCTCAGTCACCATTGTTCTCACTGTCCTGTCTTCATAGCGAGGTGACCCATAATAAGACCCTTAATGGTCAGCTTTCACTGGGTTTTGCTGCAGTAACAAGCAGCCTCAGATCCCCAAGGCCTGTGACAACAAGGTGGTCTCTCGTTCATCCTCCACGGTTGGCTGAAACTTCCCAGCACCGTGTGTGGTCTCTTTCTGAGGTCCCCATGGAGGAAGCTAGCAGGTCTCTTCAGGCCGCACTGTTCTTGAGGCAAGGGGACACTGCAGCATCTGAACTGCGTGATGGCTCTAAAATCCGTGCTCAGCCGTGGCCTGTAGCACTGTCAGCAAGGCCACGTCCATGGCATCAGCCAGAGCAACTCATGTGGCCATACCTGGCGTCAGTGGGGCAGAGAAGCATCCGCTTGAAAGGCGCTGCCCACCTCCAGGCTCCAGACACCAGAGAGGTGCGTGGTGCCCCCTGCAGGGAGGATGGACCATGATTGGGAGCAGTAGCCCCCTGCCCGGTGACACCTCTGCTGTTCCCATTCAGACAGACCGTCTCACCCCTTCTAGGCCTCTGAGTTCCCCTGATGGGGTTCTCCAAGCCTAGCCTCTGGGCATTCATAGGATTATCAGCATTTACTGATTGAGATTTCAAAGAAAGTACTTTTCTGTATCCGTTTGTCTTTATATATAATTCTCATTGCATGAAATGCCAGACTTAGCCCAGTGAAAGTGGCTCTGCTGAATCTCAGGACTGCACAGCAAAATCCGCGGATGTGCTGCTGGGGCGAGGTGATGGCTCACTGCAGAGGACACCTCAGGGTGCCCAGGGTGCAAGGTGGGAATGACACTCCCCGAGGCTGCGGCCAGCCGGGGGCTGTCGTCACATCGCAGCGCACCAAGCTAATGCTTATGACACAGCACTCATGTATAACGCGTGTTTATGAAGCTTGGAAACCAGGCTCATTAACCATTTCCTCAGCCAAGTCACTTGGCCAACTGAGGTGGGTCTGCAGTCTCACAGGCGGATATGTTAAACGCCTACTGTGTTCAAGTCCCTAGGAGAGAGGGCAGTGGAGAGAGTACCTGAGGGCTTGGGCTTTCAAGGAATCTGGGGGGAGGGGCCCTGCCTGAGGTCCTGGCACCACCGAGCCATCCCCAGGGTGGTGGGAGTGGCTGCCACTGGGAGGGGAATCTGCGCTGAGCCCCAGGATCAGGGAACATTCCAAGAAGGCGCCTTCCAGGCTGAGTGGAAATTACTGGCGTGTTCAGGGAACAGGGAGTGACCGGGTGTGGCCAGAGTGGGAGGCGTGGCAGGAGGGGGCCTGAAAAGGAGGTGGTGCCCAGAGCAGGACAGGTTTTCCCCGGGGTGTCTGCCTGCATGGCCTTGGGCTCAGCCTGTGCCACCACCCTGGCACCTCTGTCCTTGCCACTCCGCTCAGCCGACTTCAGGGAAGATGGGGACGGTGCTGGGAGGAGCTGGCGGGTCCAGCCTGGGGTCCTGACTCCACATGCTGTCTTTAGACCTTGCCCAAACCTTTCGCCACAAGCCTCCCCTCTTCTGAGAGCTGTCACCCTTGTTGGGTCTCACTGCCCTCTCAAGCAGACACGGGCAGAGCTCAGAACGCCTGCAAGGGGAACCAGGAAGTCACAGGCCTCTGGCTGGGAATTAAAGGGAAAAGCTACCCAGGAACTTGGAGCTAGGAAAGGGAGATAGGTGGGAAGGCAGACTCTGGGCCTGGCCTCTGTTCAGGACGGTGGCTGTAGGGAGGAGCCAGAGGACTAAGTGTCAAAATTCCCAGAAGCCAGATGCTTCTAGTTCTGAAAATCTTTCAGGGGCCGAGGGGCCTCCTCCGGTAGATGCTGAGCTCCCCGTGGGACAAGTAGTCAGCGCCTCGGGAGGAACCTCAGAGTCCAGTTGCTGTGTGAATTTTTACTCATTGGTCTGTCTGTCCTCTTTGGATTGGACCTGAACCTCGTCATCTTTGTGGAAGAAGAGAAGGGAAGCGGGCACCAAGTCATGGTCTGTTTTCCTGGGCTGTCAGAACAGTACCATACCACAGGTAGCATCAAGGCTGGGAACTGTTGTCTGAAGGTCCTGGTGGCCAGAAGGCCAAGGTCAAGGTGGAAGCAAGGCAAGGTCCTTCCACGGCCATGGGGAGGATCTCCCAGCACGTCCCCAGGTGTACGAGTTGCCAGTAATCTCTCGGGCTCCTGGCACGTAGATCAGCCACTGTCCGCCGTCCTCTTCCCTTGATGACCTCCGCCCCGCACCGAGTACAGGATTGTACTGGATCAGGTCATGTTCAGAGCTTCTGGGAACTGGGGCTCCAGCTCCTTTTGGGAGGCACCTTTCAGCCCACGGCCACCCCCTAGACCTGTGTGCCATGTGAAATACTGGTCACTACCATGTGCCACAAGCAATGCCACCAGGAGTACGAAGGGCAGTGTTTGGGAGCCCGCTGCCTGTCCTTTACCCGTTGAACTCTTTGGGGTCACCTGGGAAGTGTGGGACCTTCCCTGGGCCCGTCCTGAGCGAGTTGGGAGCCTCGGTGGTTCCCCCAGGTGCACAAGGAGGGCTCCACACGTCCAGGAGGTGGCCCCAAGTCCCGTTTTATCCCAAATGCCTGTGCGGGTGGTGGCTCCTTGCAGTTGAAATGGCGCTAAAAAGGCATATTCCAAATTTTGTAATAGCTGTGGAAAAAAATCTTAACGAAAAAATATAAAACTTACATCTAGTGTGATTTCAGATACATGTATGATTCAAATAGCTTTAATGAGATACAATCTCTGTACTGCATGATGTACCTGTGGAAAGCCTGCAATTTACTGAGTACTTTGTGTATATTCACAGCGTGATACAAGCCATCCCCATCAACAATTGCAGGGCATGTTCACCCCAAAAGAAGCCCATACTCATTAGCCAGCACCACCCCCATGTCCCTACGTGCCCACGTTTCATTCGGCAGTCTAGATTTACTTAGAATAAAATTTGAGGAGAAATAAGACCAGATTATACCAGGGAGCAGCAGAATTTAAAAATTAAGTTTCCTCTCTTAAACATTTGATACTTTTCCAAACGTACATTGAGCATACATTGCTAATAGTTAGGGAGTGTATTTTAAAAATAAAAGCAGACCCATCTTGTGTTAATAGTACTTGTGGATTGTTCTGAACTCCTTCCTCTCCGATACTCAAGTGACCGTTTTGTTTTATTGAGTGCAGGCAGTAAAGTGGGTCCGAGTTCTAACCAGCTGACTTCCAGTTGGGGTCTCGCAGCCCTGCTGTTCCCTCGCCTCTCGCGTTAGATTTCCTGAGCCCCCACAGCCCCCCACTTCCCCCGCCCAGCAGCTCCCCTACTTGGTCATGTGCCTCTCAGCCCTTAACAAACTGAGGGGCGGCGCGGGTGAGAGGCCCTATAATTAAACCACATCCTTTGCCTCTTTAATAACATTGGAGACATAGAGTGTAATTCTGCAAGGGGACGGGAGGAATATATAATTTAGTGTCCTTCTCCCGTGCCAGTGCGAACTCCACACATGTTAAATCTTGTACAGCCGAGGTGGAAAAAGCGACGCGTCTCCTGAGCAGTTGTGTGACGTTAGGTAAATGCCAGGGTAGGAGGATCCCACCTGGGGCTCCCCGGCCATGTGTCCCGTTGGCTTGGGGGCTTCGCACCTTACCTTTCTCTCACGAGTGGACGTCCACATTCGGAGAACTGCCTCCAGCTGGGTCAGTTCACAGGGCAAACAGGCCCCGGCTGTTTGTCTGAGCTGGGAACCCTGGCACTGTCCTCAGCTTGTCAGTTCTGTGCGCACGTGCACCTGGGATGGCCCAGCCTCCCCAGATGGGCTACTGCCCTTTGTGTGCCCCCCTGACCCCCGATGAGGGCAGCAGAAGTTGTGCCAGCTCCTCCTCCCTGCCCCTTCGTGGGCTCCTTGCATGCTGACAGATGCCCACATGATAAAGCTGTCCTCCCCTTAGGGCACTGATGCCTCCTGTGATCTGACCCACCTCACCTGTCCTCAGGTGACCCGCACTGCTCCTGTGTGTATGTCTATGTTCCCTCCTTCCAGCTCTTGCTGGAAGGGATGTGGTCCCCCACATCCCGTGATCTGACCCACCTCGCCTGTCCCCACCTATCCCACCTGTCCCGCACTGCTCCTACATGTATGTCCGTGTTCCCTCCATCCGACTCCTGCTGGTCCCCCACATCCCATGGCATGTTACAGCCCCACCCGCGGTGCTTAACCTGGACTTAGGTGTGGACACAAGTGGATATGAGAGGGAGGGTCCTTGCCTTTCGTAAAATTCCCGAAGAGGCTCTTCAAGCCTCTAGACTTTAGAACTTCACTGTGGGCATGTCTCACCGTCCATTCTGGTAAACTGCTCATGAGGACTGCGCTCAAAGATCTTGACTTTCCTTTGTCCTCCCTTTCTGACCCTAGGGTACTGCCTGCCCAGAACAGCCCCCAGCTGGGGTTAGCAGCTGGCTGGTGTGCCTGTGCTTCCGAGGCAGGTGCTGTCTCCCTGCCCTGCCCCCAGCTCTGTCTGGTACATGGCCTGGGGCGGACAGTGACCAGGGAGGGCTCCTGTGGAAGGCCGCCACAGGGGTCCCTTTCTGGCCTCCGGAGTGGTTTCGCCCTTTCAGAGCACTGCCATTGCCTCGCTGCCCGAGGACTTGGGCTCACAGGGACAGTCCCGCCTACCCGTTGGCAGACACTTGCTCGGAGAAGCCGAGGGTCCAGGTGTCAAGCATCCGTGTGGAGAATCACCCTCCATTTGCCGTGGAAATCTCATGTAATGATTTTTAAATTGCCTCTGGTCACTTGTTGAGCGCTCGCCTTTCTTTCCTCTGCTTTCAGATTGATGCACTGAGTAAAAGAAGTAAAGAAGCCGAGGCGGCCTTCTTGAATGTCTATAAGAGATTGATTGACGTTCCAGGTAAGCCAGGCCCTGGTGTGGCGCCCTCGGGGCATTGCGTGTGGGGCGGCACTGGGCTCCAGCTTCTTTCCACTTCCCTCAGAGAGATGGGCCATTGGAGCAGCTTCTCCTACCGTACCAGAGAGTCTTGGGAACACAGTCTCCAAAATCCAGACTTCTTAAGGCAGGGACCATTCAGTGCATTTGTTAGGGGAATCAAGCGACCTCCACTTGATGTCTTTGTAAATACAGAAACTCAAATCTCTGGTGCCATGTTGCAGAATGTTCACAGAGAACAAAGAAGACAGACGGGATGGGTGGCCGCAGTTGTCCAGAGGACTTGGGGCTGCCAGTGCCACCTGCAAGATGTCAGGAATGGCGTGCCCAGAGCGCCTGGCATCCCTCACTCCCCCCTGGGTCGCCATGGGCTTGTTACGAGACTTTGATCCTATTCCTTTTTCTCTCTGGATCTCAGTTTTCTCACCTGTGAAATGGAACGGGGTGGGGAACGGTCTAGTGGCCGAGAATGACTGGCTGTATCCTAAACATCTGTTATCGTAGGTGCTTGGGAAGCTCTTGGCTCCTAATTCTCCAGGTTTATGATTCTCTGCAAGAGTCTGTATCTGACTAGTCATTTCCTGATGACTGACCAAGGCTCCCATGGAGGCCCCTTCCCTGTGTACAATCGTCTGGGCTCAGTGTGTCCTGTTTCCTAGCTGTCCACGGCTTGGTGGGTATGACTTGGGCTTTCTTACGTATAAGGTGATGTCTGAGAATTTGCTTCCTGATCTACGTCGTGCCCATACTGGCTCAAAGAATGAAGAATTAATAGGAAAAATGCAGCTTGGACTTTGATAAATATACTCTTTCCCGAGTTCATCTTTTTGTTTTTTTTTTGGTCCCCTCTCCGAGGAGCCTTTTGCTGTGTCCGTCCCCCCCCCCCCCCCACCTCCCAGCGTCACGGGAGGCCACAGACCCCGACAGCTCAGTGTCTGCCACGTTGCTGGCTGAGCTGCAGCAGCTCAACAACTTAGTTGCCAGCAACTCAAGGGACCCTGGCTTCTGCTCTCTAAGGAACCTATATTCTCGCTTTGGAAAGTCGAGTTTGCCCCGGGTTTTCTCATTACAAGCTTTCCCGACGAGGCAGCCCCTGAACCAGCGGTCAGGTCGCCTGTCCTGCCACTGCCATCCGCGGTCATCTCCTGCAGAACATGGGCAGGTCCCCTCATCCGTGTTCTTCTTTCACCTGAGCAGACACACTTCACAGAATTCCGATCATCACATGGGTGCATTATTTATATTCTGCTTTTTTTCCCCTCCACATTATACCATAGCATTTTCTTCCTCTCTTGGTGAATCATTATTTTGGGCTAGAGAATTAAAGTTCATGGTTTAAATTTAAGATGGTGAGAGTAAATATTCAATGTTTTCTATAGTATTAAAGTCAATCAAAATGCATCTCCACTCCACAGAGATCGCGCCCACCCTCCGCCTCCCAGGTATTTCTGACAAGTGCGATGTGGTCTGGCCGATCTACCAAGTTACGTAAAAAGCAGGAAGGGTGCACAGAGCGCCCTACCGGGGTTTTAAAGTCTGATTACTGCTCAGATGAAGTAATGCTGTGGCAGAGGCTTACAGGAAGGGCCCGGTCAATAGCGCTGCATTTACTGACAGCCCCCAGCACTGGGTGGGGTCAGGGTGTCTTCACTGTCTGAGCTTCCGGCTTCAGTCCCCTGGAATCCAGCCGCTTGTGCTGTCTCCGAAGGCAGCGGACAGGTATTCCAGCTATGTGCTGTGTGGCTCTGCTCCAGGAGCCCCAGGAAAGCAGGCAGCCACCCCACGAACAGGCGGCGACGCCTCCCACCCGGCAGAATCCTGAGGGAGCCAGCCCCCACCCCACCCACCATGGCTTCCTGAAATAGCAAGTATCTGTGTTTCCTTGTTTCTTGTCTGCTGACCTGCCAGAGAGCACACGCCTCAGAGACAGGGCTCTGCTCTACTACCCTGTGCCAGCACCCAGCAGCTGTGATGTGCTGAGTGACTGGCAGGTCTTTGACCCAAGGCTTCTGCTCCTGGGTCCCTCAGCAGCAGGGCTCACAGAGGGCGACCCTGGTGACTGTCAGCTTTATCTCTGGTCCAGTTCTCCCAGGAGTTGGCTTCGTGTCCAGCTGCCAGAGTACTTGGCAAGACCCCCACCTATCATGTGTCTGGTAGAAGTGGCCCTCTGTCCACCTGCATCCCTGTTATTGGCAAGTGGTGCCACCAGCTGCTCAGGCCAGGGCTCATGGTCACTGAGAGCTGGCCAGCCCACCTTACACACATGCCTCCGTCCCGTCCAGCTCTCTCCATCCCCACTCCTACCCTCCACTCAGAGGGACACTTGAGTCTCCCTGCCTTCTACCCAGCCTCTGTGCTACAGGTGGCTCAGCTGGTCTGTCCTTGTGCCTTCAGGTTAACTTATGGGGGCACAGCTTTGAGTCACAGGCCTGTGCTAACTCCCCAGGTCTGGCTTCAGTCTCTCTGTCTGTCTGCCTGCTTGTCTGCTTGTCTCTCTGTCTCTGTCACATACCTGCGCACACAGACACACACACCCTGAGCCCAGGACCCCATCTCTGTGACTGTTACAGACATAATGACATTTGGTCAGCCCCAGACCGCATACACCCCCATGGTCCTCTCTGACTGCAGCCTGATGATGTCCGCCTGTCTTTTCTGTATATGTGCCCTGTGATACACGCACAACCTCAGGACGCACTTCTCAGCATGTAACTGGTATAGCTAGGGGACCGTGCTTGGTCGCTCCGTGTCCTTTCTGGCAGCCAGTGTGATCTCGTCCCTCAGCTCCCCATGTCCGCCCAGTACCTGCCATGTAACAGAAGGGCCATCAGTATTTGTCAAGTGGGTGTATCAGTTCACAGATCCAATTATTTCTTCGGAACGAATGTGCCCTGACTTTGGCCGCTGCTCTCATCATTCGCCCGGCAGCTGCTCCTGAGGCGGACGCATCCTATCTCAGGTGCGCGCCCAGGGGCATTAGGAGTACTGGCCAGCGTCTGGCCTTAGGGAGAGAACAGAACACACCTTTCGTTGCCTGGGAGCTGCTTCGTACCTCCTGAATGCTCATGTGGCTTTGGTGTCACTCTGTAAAGATTTCCGTGCCCGCGTAGGCATCTGTAGGGCACTCAGCGTTCGGGGCCACCCCACCTGCACACGCTCCTGAGGCCCGTGTGCCTCTAGCATCTGCGCTTGGTTCCCAGCACAGCCGTCCGTAAGCCTGAGCACGGCATCTCCCCCCAGCTGTCCCCCGTGTGCCACTTCTCCTGCGGTCCGACCCTGCTGGCCAAAGAGAGAAGGCTGAGCGTCCCCCGCATGCCAGTCCCAAAGACAGAGTTTCTAGAACTTCATGCCAAAGATGCTGACCACACGCATACATAGGCAGTCATGTTGAGTCCTTACTGCCCTTGCAGGTAAAGTAGTGAAGTCCTTATGTTTCTAGTCTTGGTCACTTGCCACCAGATTGCTTCTCGTTCCTTGATCAATTTTGAAAGTGTTTTCAATTTTGTTTGTTCATTTGTTTGTTTGGATTTTTTGAGACAGAGACTTACTGTGTAGCGCGGGCCGGCCACAAACTCACAGCAGTCCTCCTGTCTCAGCCTTCTAGCTGCTGAATTATAGGTGTGCACCGCCTGCCTGCCTTATGTGGTGCTGGAGAATCGAACTCAGGGTCTTGTGCTTGCTAGGCAAGTGCTCTCACCACTGAGCTATAACCCTAGGAAGAGTATTTTTACTTCTTGTTGGACGTATTTTCCTTTAGCTCAGCCATTCTACCCTTCCTAACTCCTGTGGCACCCACTCCCCCCCCCCCCCCCCCCCCCCCCCCCCCCCCCCCCCCCCCCCAATCTTGCTGGGTCAGTGCCTGGGACTGGTCTCAGCGTCTGCCACGTGTCAGGAACAAGGCCGAGTCCTCGAGATACAGCAGCAGCCAGGCAATCTTCCTCCCTCGTGGGCCTTAGAGACTAGTGGGCATCTGAGCATTATTCTAGGTGGATTCTAAGTGGGTGGGGGTGAGCTAGCAAAGCTGCCCGGGCAGCGAGTGTGTAGAAGAAAGATTGGCCAGGGCAGCCGCCCCGGCGTGAGCACCCACTGTGACTGGGAGAGTGTACTGGGCGGGTCTGTGCTCTGAGAGGGCCAGTGCCCGAAGAAGCACGTGGGAGATAGACACAGGGCCCAGCTTAGCTGCAGAGGACCATCAAGTCATGGCGCCCACTCACCAGCCCCAGCCAAGGGCTACCTCGGGGAGGGAGGTGGGAGCCTTGTAGGTCATACAAAAGCTTCTGGGTATTTCCTAACAGAGAAACCAGTCCTGGGTTTTTAGCAAGGCCATGGCATGGTCCGGCAGGTGGATTGGAAAGCTCATCCTGGCTGCCATTTGGACAGGATCCAAAAACGGGTCCAGGATACCACGAGGAGCCCAGCAGGGAGACAAGGACACTTGGTTTCATTGGAGAGAAGCGAGTAGATTTCAGCTGTATTTAAGAGAGAGGCCTGACTTGGATGGGACTTGTCTCTGCACTAGGACGCTCTCATCTCAAAACTCACCCAAGGCCGTCTCATCGCCACTTCTGGAACACAGTGCTATTTACCTGGTTCTACCTGGATTACAAAATTAAAGGGAAGACTAAGAAAATTTTGGAGAAAGAGCCTGTCATTTCTAATTCTGGCCTCTCCCGTCGCATTCTGGTTGATCGTGGCCGTGGCCATGCTGTAGCCATGAAGAGTAGGGCTATGTTTAGATTCGCAAATGGCTTGTGGTTTTGTGCCGTGAATTGAGTTGGCTTCACATGTCCAATTCACTGCAGGCAGATTTTACATCTTAATGTATGTGATCAATGAATAGAGATTATCTCAAACTCATACAAACTTAAATTTTTAATGTACCTCTCAATGAGATTTATCTTTATCACCATCCCAATGATTAGCTCCATGAGGAAAAATGTGGTCACCATCTCAGCATCGCTGCTGATAAGGAGCCCTGTATAAGTGGATCCCTCGTGGCAGGCACCCCTTCAGAAAGCCAACATCCTTCCACATCGGAATCGGTGCCGGTGGGTGACAGCAGAGCTCCATAACCATCTTTCAATGCTAGGACCCCCAGTGGACAAAGTTCTAGGGTGTGCTGTGTAGGAAGACACATTGTTACTTTGACACATTGACCAGTCCGTGGTGCACCAGCCCCAGGACCTTGTGACCCAGAAGATACCAATGTGGATAAGACGTGGCACCCCTCATGCCTGAGTGGCCCCCATTCCAGCAGTGGTGGAATACTCAGTACCTTTGAGAAAATACTCCACAATTAAAATTTTAGCAAAATAGCCTCGATCCCTTACTACCATGATAGAGGAACTAAATGTCTCTGCTCATCAAGTGTGGCTCTGTCAGCGAGCTGGGAATATTCCAGCGTGACCTCCTTGTAAAGGTTCTCACATAGCTGGAATTTTCCTGAGTTCTGAGCAAAATTATGATGGTATGCATAAATCTGCCTGTCATTAACCTTGCGTGGGTGACTTGCTCTTGGCTTCTTGATATTTTCAGATTTTTTACAATGAGTACATACTTATTTCTACAGTTGGGAAGGGTGCGCTCAGGCATAAATCGGTAAAATAATCAACTTGCAATCTTAAGTTTCTGAATAGCCCGTATTAATGCGTTACAGATAAGGGCGTAGTCATTTGACTTTTGGTGGAGAATTTATATAAAACACGGCTGTGACATTCCTAAGAAGCGTCTCAGTAATGATTTCTTTTGTAAATGTCCCCAAACAGGCAAGGAGTCCGAGTGGGTGACGCCACCGCCCACCCACGCTTCTGCGCAGATCTCACCTGCGAGGTTGCAGAGTTCCTGGGGAGGATCTTTTTTTCTTGCAAGTGGCCATTACGTCTCGAGCTATCTGTGACCCCTTATAAGAGTCATAGTTTATTCCTTTCTCAGATACGGCTCACTTCCTATACATGCCAACCCTTCTCTCACAGAGCCAGTGCCCAGGGGGTTTATTCTATTCTTAAGATTTAAGTCTCAGGAAATACATTACCAGTGATATAAAATATTCATTGATTCATGAAACACAGTTAGAACCCAGGGTGTTACAACAGACCTGTCCTGTTTGCTTTCCACGGGATACCAGCCTGTGATTGTGCATGCCTGGGGTTTCTGGAAACCCTAAATGAGAACTAGCTAAAGAGAGTTCGTTTGCAGGCAGTTATGTTTTTCAGAACCTGCCGCAGGGACGCCTCTTCCCCCAGGTGCCCCAGGAAGGAGGTTGTGTTTGTACTCCGGAAAACCTCCTCCTGCGGGAATATCCCTCTCGGCCCCATGTTTGAGAATCAGGAAGAGAGCGGAACATCATCCTTTCTGACGCTGCTTTCTGACTGCTCTTCCCCAAGGATAAAACCGCATTCTGGTCCTTTGTGTCTGCTCCTTCCTGGCGAAGATGCATCGCAGGTTAAAATTAGAAAACCTTGTTCCTTCCCTTCTTCCTTCTGTCCTGTCTGCACCATGCCAGGATCCCATGGTCCAACTCCTGGGAAAAGGTGAGAGGACCTTACGATTTAGCTAGAAATACCCTTTGCTTTTCATGCCGAGATTTTAATCAGTGTGCTATAGAGTTTTGGCCATTCCGGTATGGTCCACTCCGTGTATTCCAGGTCTCCTGGTGTTGGCAAACCAGCCATAGTGCCCATGGCCCCTCCAGAGAGACACACAGGATCCCCTCCACAAATGTCCAGCTTGCCCTCTTAAGAGGTTTTCGTTCACGTTGTGAAGACTCAGCCACAGGCCCCAGAACTGGCCGAAAAGGGACCTGGGCTACAGCTGAGGAGCAAAGGCCCTGCGGCTGCTTCCTGCCCCGCTGCAGGCCTCTGGCCTGGAGATGTTGTGAAGTCCCCTCAGGGGACAGGGCCAGTTCTGCTCATCCCTGACACTCGGGGAAACCGGGAAGGGGCAGCTTTCCACCTTCCCTGACCAGGCTGACAGACCAACCTGGGGCCCGATCCTACTCAGCCCCACTTCGTCCCCAGGTGCAGAAAGGGCTGGAAATGTTTTAAAGAAGTGAGAGCCTGATCTGATGGGCTTTGCGCACCCGCCACCACCGTCCGCGCCTGCTGTCATGTGCAGGGCCTTCCTGCGTGTGACTCGCGTGACGCGGGGACTCCTTCCCGGCATGCGTGCGTGCGGAGGGGCGCAGCCTCACTCCCCCTTTGCCATGACTAGGGTGGTCCTGGCACGCCGGGGACCTAGACAGCTTTTCATCAGTCGCTCATCAGCATGCTAATTGCCGTATGACTAATTATGCCCTGAATTCCAGTTGATTTTCTTAATGAGACAGCTGGGTTAATTATGTAATCGTATGATTACATTAGCCTAGAGTGCCCTGGCGAAAAGTAACGTCTGCCGCGCTGTGATGTCATTGCCCCGATGGTGCTCACAAGGGGCGCATTCATCCCGGGGCTGGTGGCAGGGCTGGTGGCAGGGGACAGCCCGTCCACCGCCTGCAGAGCTCTCTGTGCAAACACGGGCACTGGGTTTATTAAGATGGGGCCTTTCAGCCCTCACAATATGAGCCGAAGCCATTCACCACAGTGTGCCTGCTGCCCTCTCTGCACAGTCCCAGCCCAGCCAGATCTGAGGCCGGTTGTCACCCTCTCCAGCGCTCCCAGAAGTCCAGCGGCGCGCCCTGGCCTCCTCCAAATCCTGCCTTACCAAGGCCACTGCCCAGGCAAGCATGCAGGCGCTTCTTGTCTTGCTGTCCAGAGGATCCCAAGCCACGTGTTTGTTACAGTCCCCAGGGACCAAAGCAAGTGGGTTGATGATAATACAGAAGCAGCCCAAGTCCGGCCCCAACCTCACGTCCCACAGTGCCTGGCGTGTGTGCTACGTCACACCTTCTTTCTGCCCTGAGCTCTAACACACCTCCCTGTCACTGAGGAAACACGCGAGTGTTATCTCCTGGCGCCTGTCCCTCCTGCTCCCTGGATGGCCACCTGCCCGCTCGCGGTTGGTGTCCTGCCTGTGGTCGAGGGCCTTGTCACCTTCCCTGCCCCGCACTCACCCTTTTCCTGACCTCTGTTCATATCCTCCCCCCCAGGGATGTCAGGAGGGCAACTGACGCGTGTCCCCAACCCTCCTGGGCACGCTGGCAGGTGTCAGCCTGGATTCCCCTCTTCCTCCCCTCACCCCAGGGAGGCAGTCTGCCAGGAAGTCCCACTAACGCAGAGTATAGGAGATGTCCCATGTCACTTCTGCCACTGCCACCTTCCTCCACGCCACCATCGCCCCGGGGCTGGCCTTTGCCACCACCTCTACCCACCCGCCCCATGGCCTGGCAGGCAGACAGGAGGGTCCATGACATTGGTCTTCAAACTACTTTTCCTAATGTGCCCCAAAAGTGAACAGTTTTATATTCATAACCCCAATATGTTCCTATTGATGTATATGACATACATGTGTGATTATAAGTGTATTAAGTACATTGTATATCACATTCTAAAAATAGAAGTCTGTGATGAAGGGTAACAAAAATTTTATGAACAAGAAAATCTTTTGCTTTTCCTGACAATTATGTGTATATATCTGGGGAGGGACAGAGCCTCAGGCATGCTAGGCAAGTGTTCTATTACTGAGCTGCAGCCCCAGCCTCTAAGTTAGATTTTTAACTCAATCATAATAAATGTAATTCAATAAAATATACCAGCTTAGTGTGCCACTTGCCACTCCTAATCAAAGTACATGACAGTTCTGTCGACTGTCAGGTTCCCTTAAATTCCTCAACAGCAGCAGGCAGGGGTCTTTTTTCTGTTATAATACATTTTTCATTTTTGTCATTGGTATCAAGGGAATCATTTGGTATCTATTGATGCTCCTTAGCTCACCGTGGGGATAACATCCCAGTACACCCACACAAGTTGAAAAAGCATTGACCACGCTAGCCTCCTGGGTTTCACAGCTCAGCAGGAGCCTGCTGTCAAGTACCAGTGTGTCCCTACTGATGCCCAGCTGGCTGGCACTGTGACTGCCAGCCAGCAGCCGGTATCACAGGAAAGATAGTGTGACGTGTCACTAGCCTAAAAAAAAAAAAAAAGAGGTCAAAATTCAAAGATTGAAGTGTAATTTCTATAGATTACAGATTGCATCAGATTGCATATTGCCCTTTTTTTGAGACAGCATCTCACTCTGTAGCCCAGGCTGGTCCTGAACTCATTATGGAGCCCAGGCTGGCCCTGGACTCACTGCAATCCTCCTGACTCAGCCTTGGAGTGCTGGGATTACAGGCGTGCAGCACCACGCCTGGCTTATGTGGTGCTGGGGAATCGAACTCGGGTACTCAGCGCTTGACTTAGCATTTGCTAGGCAAGCGCTTTAACCACTGAGCCGTTCCTCCAGCTCCTGCATATTGCTTTTTTACCATCATAAGGTTAAACATAGTAATCGGACCCAGCCATCCTGCGTCGGGACCGCCCTGTCTCGCAGGTCGCCTCTTGCGCTCAGTGCAGTGTCGGCGGGTTCGTCAGCCTGGCACGCCCTCCTGCTCCTTGCCTTCATCTTGTTGTGTAGATACACAACAATTTCTTATGCATCACCTCTTGGTGGACATTGGGCCTTTTGCCGTTTGTGGTCATTGCTCGTAAGCCTCCTATAAACATCTGTAGACGGTTGTGAATGTGGACCTGTGTTTTCAGTTCGTTTAAGCAAATACTAAGAACTGGGCTATGGCCTGGGTCACAGGATAGGTTAAGTAGAAATGCCCCGACGTGTGTCAGAGTGGCTGCATCACTTCATTTCTCCAGCAGAAGCAAGAGCTTTCCAGGTGCTCCCCAGCCTCTCCGTCGTTTGATATTGTCTATTCTCATTATTCCAGTGAGCGTGTATTATGCAAGTTATTTAGTTACATTTTCCTGGTGACTGATGACGCTGAATGTGTTTTCAAGTGCTCTCTGGCCACTCATAGATCGTCATCTAAAACATCTTCGCTCTTCTGCCCACTTTTAAATGGGAATCATTAAGAATAAGACACTCTTAATCAGTTGTAGAATCTGTGTATGCATTCTATATGTAAATGGATTGTCACATATATTATTTGTTGCATCCATTCTGAGTCTATATAGTCTATAGTATTTCTTCTACATAGCTGTGTCCTGCTTTTTAAAACCAGCCCAACCGTTTCCTCTTGGCTGAAATACTAGATCAGTTACGTTGAATGTAACTACGGGTGAGGCTGGGCAAAGCTGACGTCTCGCTGCTTGGTGAGGTGACCTGCTCACTGTCGATTTACCTGTTTTTGTTGTCATCATTATTACATTTCTCCTGCTTTCTTTTGGTTACTTTTTAATTTTTTCTCCCCAGTTGCCTTATTAGCCATAACTGACTTAATGTTAGGGGCTACTTTAGGATATAAAGTGGACATCTTTAACCTTCAGTACTGCTCCACATAACTTTTCGCCCCTCACATGCAGACAGGGCGGACAGCGTGCTTGCATTTGCTCCATCTTCTTCCTCCTTTGCCCGTCATTATTTGCTTTACTTCTGCGTGTATAGTACTGCTACAGTACATTGCTCCTGCTTTTACTTTAGTCAAGTATCCTTTAAGGAAATTTAAAATGAGAAAATTATATCTACCTCCCATCTATTCACTATCTCCAGTGTTTTTTATGCCTTCGTGTGGATTAGGTTGTCACTTGGTGTCATTTTCTTCCGTTCTAGAGAATTTTCTTTTACATCGTTTTTATGGTACAGATATACTGGCAGTGAGTTCTGTGAATTTTTTTCCAGTGGAAAAAAAACCTCTACCTTGCCCTCAGTTTGTAAGGATATAAACAATTTTTAATAACAACCACTGATAGTTTTTTTTTGTTTTTGTTTCTTCTCTGGACACAATTAATCATATTTTCTCTGCCTTTTGAGAATTTAAGTTTTTACTGTTTTCAGGAGTTTGATTATGTTTATTGGTGTTCCATCTTTCTGTGTTTCTGTTAAGCCAGTTTGGGCTGGAGTTCTTTTTTCTTTAAGATTTGGTTTTTTGGAGGTTTTATTTATAATCTTTTTTTCAGATGTTGTGTTTTAAGCTTCAGAATTCCCTTTGGCTGTTTTTTGTTCTCTTTTTCCTCTTATTGTGTTCAGGTTTTTATTTAAATCCTTGAGCATGCCCGTGACTGTTTTAGTCTTCACCCATGAGTTCCATTCTCTTGTCACTTCTGGTCTCAGGTTTTGTTCGCTGATTTCTGCCTCTACCCAGTTATCCAGCCCTTACGCACGTCTCGTAATTTTTGATGAGATATTGGACATTGTCAATATTAACTGTCTGGATTTTCTTTTCTTCATGAAGAATGTTGACATTTGTTTGGGTAGGGTGTTAAAGTATATTGCAGATCGCCCTGACCATTACGAGGCTTGCTTTTGCCTTTTTGTGATGGTTTTGGGTACTCCTTAAGAATGTTTCAGCCCTCTTCTCTAAAGGAAGTAGTCCCCCCGGCTCTTCAAGGCTCTCTTCCCTGGCTGCTTGAAACTCAGAACTCTGCCAGTCCTCAGGTTCTACTTGTTGTTGAGCTCAGACCGCTGCGGTCTCTGCACAGCCTTGTGGAGTTTCCCCTGAGAGGTACACTTGACCTCCTAGCTGTACACTAGATTTCTCCTCTGTGGTTTCTTCTTCTCTGTACATGTGCCTCTTTCTCAGTGTTCCCCCCTCCAAATCCCAGTGTCCGAGTCTTCTCAGTGCAGGAATCTCACCCTGTGCCCTCCGTGGGTCCACCTTCCCTGTGCAACTGCCCTGGCGGACAGTCAGGAGATCTGAAGGCTCAACCACATTCATTTCTCTTCACTCAGCTATTACTGTCCTACCCTGCCAGATACTCAGTGTCTGTCTATGGTTGTTTCCTTTGTTTTACCCAGTGTTCTAGTTGCTTATGGTCCCAGGGCAAGTCTAGTACCGGTGCATTTGTCACGGCCAGAAACCAAAGTCTCCCAAGTTTTGTTAATTTTAATGCTTGGTTTTGATTGCTGTTATAACTGGCTAGAGTCCAGGCCTGCTGGCACAGCCTGTAATCCCAGCCCTCTGAAAAGCTGAAACAGGAGGATCTCAAGTTCGAGCCCCACCCGGATAACATAGCTGCTTAGCAAGATGCTATCTCAAAATTTAAAAAAATAATTAAAGGCAGGTGATAACTACACCTCAGTCCAAAGGTCCTGGGTTCAGTCCCCATTACTGCATAAATAAATAAGTAGATAAATAGATAGGTAGGTAGATAGAAAAAAATAACTCAAAGACATGTAGATCTAATCCAAAAAATGTGTTTGTCTTTAGAAAAACTTGATTTGTATTTTTGGGACCTGTATACCAGATTGGAAAATACTTGTTGATACTAAACTAGTAAATTTTCATTTTTCCTGGTGGTAAGTTATTCTTACTCACCAGCCGAAAGGTGCTGCATTTTTTAAAAATATTATGAACAAAGGCTTTGAAAGGGTTTTTGTTTTTGTTTCGTTTTGTTGCTGAGACAGAGTCTCAGTATGTAGCTCAGCTGGCCTTGAACTCATGGTTGTTCTGCCTCCGCGTCCCAAGTGCTGGGATTGCAGGTGTGCACAGCCCCAGCTGGCTCGTGCGGGCAGTGCTGAGGAACTGAACCCAGGGGCTTGCGCATGCTGGGCAAATGCTTTGATCACTGAGCTGCATCCCTAGCCCAAGGCTTTGAAACTTCTTTTAACACATTGTTACGATTTGGGTCAGGAATGTCCCCCACGGGCCTCATGTGTTTGGAAGGTGAGTCAGTCACGGGGTGCGATCCATTGATATCCCACGCTGTTAAGAGGTGGGGCCTGGTCAGAAGGCAGGTGGGTCCCTGGAGTGCGTCACTGGGACGTGACCTGGGAAGATACAGGCTGGCTCCACCCTTCATCTCACACCCAGCCTCCCTTCTGTGTCTGCCGTGAGATGAACAGCTGTGCTCTAGCTCGGCTTCTGCCGGCTCTTCCCCCGTGGCCAGCTGCCCATGTGTGGATGGGACCTCCTGGGACTGAGCTAAAATACACCTTTCCTCACTTAAGTCACGAGTGTCAGGTATTGTGTCCCAGCAATGAAAAAGCAGCGGAGACACACGCGTGACCCGACTCGGGTTGGTGAATGATAGGTGACTTGACTGACAGTTGTCTTAGTTGATCCTCACAGCCCGGTCATGACGTCATGACGTTACACAAAATGTACCCATTGATAAGGAACCAAAGGCAGGCAGAAGGCCAACGACTTGTCCGGGGTCCCACTGGCATCTGTGTGCGTGCAGTGTGGCCCACGCTCTGAGTTTCCAACCTGCCTTTCCCCCAGTAGGCAGTGAGGACTCCAGACTTTGGAACAGAGGCTCTTTCCCCAGTAAGGGAGCATCCCCAACTGTACATTTTTAGGGTGTTATCACTACAGGGGGAGGTGTTGTGGGCTTTTTGTTGGTTCTTTTTCTCCCAAAAAGTAGGAGTTTTTTGTCACACTAATTATTAAAATATCACATTTACTTCGGAGGCGTAGATGATATCTTTTCCAGAATGTCTGTCATCCCGCAGATCACTGATATGTAATCAAGGAACAGGATAGCTGATTTGGAACACTTAGCTCTTGTTAAAGTGGAAAGCTCATCTTTAAGCTTAAACTTCTTACGACTTTCACCGGTGGGAACCAACAAACGTTCTCATGGTCTGAAGTGCTACAATTTTCTCATCACATCCCGGTGGCTTGTCCTGCACACGAGTCCTGGGCTTCCCGTGTTTCCTGACCAGAGAATTGAATTCAGGCATTGTGCATCTCAGACATTGTTTTCAGCTCTAGAATTCAGTTTGGTTCTTTATATCTTCTGCAATTTCTTTCCTTAACTGTTTTAGTTTGGTTTTTGGAGGGGTGGAATGGGAACTGGAGATTGAACCCAGGGCTTTTGCACTGGTCTCTCAGTTGCCTACACTAGACTTAAAATTGGAATCCTCCTGCCTCGGCCTCCCAGGGCGCTGACTATAGGCCAGTGCCAGCACACATACTGTCAATATTCTTCTTTAAATCCTGGAGTGTAGTTCCTTCCTCTGAGCGGTCTCCTTTGCGACTCTCTCCTCCCTCCACCCCAGCTACCCTAGGTTTCTCTGTGTCCTTTCCCCCTGTTTTATTTACACACACACACACACACACACACACACACACACACACGCAAACGATGGGCACTTTGAGCTTGTGAATTCGGTGCACATATACATGGCATCAGCATTGCCACCCCTTCCCCTCCTGCCTTCTCCCTCTTGCCCCGCTGACTCCCAATATCTCACCCATTTGGTTCCTAGAATGCCTGTATTCTGGGTTTCTCCTCCTGGAGAATTGGTTTGATATTTAACCTTAGAGTTTGATTCCGCTGACACGATGGTCTCAGGTTACGTCCATTTACCTGCAGATGGCTCAAGTCCCGGAGTCTCTGTGGAAGAGCACTTCTCCTCTGGGTCTTGAATGTGGCCCATTCACACCTCTCACCCTGTGCCCCAGCTGCTGCCTCCTCACTGTGGGCTCTATCCCGGCCCACCCGGGCCTCCCTGCGCCCTGTCCCTGTGGCTGTGCCCCGATCCCTCTCCGCACATGTGAAGACCTTCTGTCTTGTTGGCGTTGGCTTCCTGTCTTCTGTCTGTCTTCACTAGACCTTACACTTCTGGGACAAGCAAGCCCTGTGGAGTGTAGATTTTTGTCCTCTTCCCCACCATGTCCCCGGGTCACCTAGAATGGCCCTGTGGTGCCACAGACCCTGCCCCTCGGCCACCAGCAGCCGAGTGCGCCTCTCCTTGGGCCGTGACTGTACTGTGCCAGCCTTGATCCCTGCCGGCTGTGCCACCCCCGTACCTGGCCCTGTGGTCTGTGCACACCCACATCCCACATTAGCCATGAGGAGCACTGCTCAGGGTCACTTCTTCCTCTGGGAAAAGAAATCCCATTTTGCCCAGTCGATCCATGAGTGGCCGTGCACCCACCTGCCATCAGCGTGCCGTCCCGCGTTCTCACCTTCGGGTTTTTATGTGCATGGCTTGCCTCTCGTGCCAGGCTGGGTCCTGCTGACTTAGCCAAATGTCCGATCCGCCCAGGCCCACCCCAGGCCGTTCTCAGAGCAGGGAGTCACTCAGGGTACTTGTTAAATGGGTACTTGAAGAGACAGTATAATTGAGCTGGCCACTGGTTTGGGAAGCAGAATTCTTAATTAGAGTTTTGCATACCTGTCCGCCTGGCCAGCTTCCTTCCTCTTCCTGTCCCTGGGTGAGGTGCCAGTGCCTGACATATGGCTGCACCCTCCCCTACCCCCCAGCTCGCCACAGCGGCTAGAATTAATGAGATAATGTTACCCGTGCTTAGCAGAAGGTGCTGCGTAAATACAGGTGGCAGTATTGTTGCTTGTTATAATTACGTTCTTTGAGCCCCGGGTCGCATAGTGAGGTACGCTAATACCTCAAAGAGTGTTTGAGGACTTAACTGTTAGACGATTGTGAAGCCTTGGCAAGCTGGCCTCAGAGCTGGCGGCAGAGCCTTCTAGTCGGAGGAGGCCGGGAAGACGGGGGTTACGGGGCTCTGCCTGTTCCTCTTTCATGCCTGGGTGTGTTCTCCTGCCTCCCCCAGACAACTCCCTAATTGAGCTGCTCAGATCGGAGGCTTCTGACATGCAGCCTAAGACCTAACAATGCTTGTTGGGGGTTTACATGGCATTGGAAATCATTAACGAGACAGAAAGCTATGATTTCTCCAGATTAGCATGCAGGTTGGGGTTTGGCGGCTGAAATTCATTGTTTTGGTCTCCAGCCCAAACATGCTAGAGTCATTATATTGTCATGTGGTAATTAGCTGTTCCTTTAATACAAGTAATAAAAATTAAGCCTAAGAGGTACTTTAGCAATGCCTTGTACATATCCCAAAACAATATTCAAATGCTGTAGGCATTTAGAAGTCGTTCGCCTGCACGTAGTAAAGTCGGAAGCTTAACGTATAAGAGATGTTTAACCATTTCATCGGTCGCTTTTGGGTGACCAGTTCTGCTACCTCGGCATTAACCTTTAATCATGTCAAATTAAATATAGATGCCATAATGAATAATTAGAAGAGTGCCAGGGTTTTCACTCACACAACCGTCGCAGAATTTGTCCAAAGGCTGAGCAACTCAACTTGATAATGTGCGTGTTATTTTTACATCGCCGGTTCCTTGCAGGATTGCACGAGGGAAGCATTTCTTTTTATTTGAAGCAGACATAGCGGGCCTTGGCCTTTTCAGAAAGGAAAGGAAGGCTGGACACGTTGATGAGAACTGCAGGGATGGTGTGCAGTTTACCAGCTTAGCTCTTCACAGAGGAGATCGGGCACGTTCGAGTGACATGGCCGTAGACTCCAGCTTACTTCTTTAAAAATATAAACAGGCCGGCAGTTGTATAGGCGAGCTGCCATGGGCAAGCAGTAGTGGCATTTTCTACAAGTGCGGCGACCGTTCCTTCCTCTCCTTCCTGGCCTCTGGACCACGTTCGCATTGTTCTGTTAGGTGAAGGTGGCTGCGGGCATAGTGCTCGCTTCCCTCGGGCCGTCAGCGGCCAGCAAGTTAGGGGACAGGCCACAGGAAGGTTTCCTGGGAAGATACTGAAATTCAAAAATAAACTGATGAAGAAACAAAGTAGTGCACCTGGAACCTTCTGAGAACGCCATTTTTCTCATGGCGACTGCTGCGTAAAACAATCTAACGTAAATGTTTTAATACTGATTCAGATAATAATGGAAGTCCATAAATGAGCACGTGATACAGTCAGAGACTGCAGGGGTGGGTGTAGAAGACACAGCCAGCGCCAGGGCTGCCGTGTGATTGGGCCGTATTGGGGTTGGGCCTTAGCGCCCGGGCTCTGCTGACTTGAGCCGACACAGTCCAGCGCCATGTCTTGTAAACTCTGCAGAGACGTTGGCATGGCAGAGAGCTCCTGGCTCCCGCTGGATCCAGGAACCAAGGGTGGTCTGAAAAATTAATGACCCTGGCATTGGAAAATTAAGAGAGCTCTTGAGCATATACCCTGTTGATCCACCCTGCATGATGTTTAGCATTCCGCGACTGGAGACTAAATCTCCACAGCCGTCTCACAAGTGGGGCTGGCGCCCACACCACAAATACATTCCATCATCTTCCCAAGCCCAGCGGGTATCTGGTCTGGCGGAGCCCAGGAATTCCTCCGCTGGTGCCCAGCAGGTGGATCGCAGGGGCCTCCTGGGCATCAGGAAGGAAAATGAACTGTGGTGGAAAAACACTCAGGATCAGGCCGTCTTCTCCTAAGTGGACGGGAAAGCAGGCAGCCCCACAGCCGCGGCCACCAGCTTGAATTAAAAGCTGCTGTGATAACTCTGGTGGCAGCTGTCACAAGCAGTTGGTCACCAGCCCTCCGCTGGATGGCCCAGATGCTGGCCCTGCCCTTTGTATTATAATCAGGGGCACAGTGGCCTCCTGACTGGCTTGGACTGAGTTCTGTCAGCATCTGTTATCGGGAAAGGAGGCTGGTGACAAAAGGGAGTCATGTCCTGAAAGGAGGTGGAGCCCTCTCATCTTGCCATCATCAGCCGGCAGTCTGCGTCTTGCAGAGCTGTCACCTGCAGCTTCCGGGCTTGAGTTTACTGTCTCGGTATCAGCTCGTTAGCCAGGCAACTATCTCCCATCCCTACCCCACACTCCAGAGCTTTATGTCCGCTTCTGTCCCACACCTCCTTCCCAGGACTGTGAGGCACAGGTGAGGAATGCCTACACAGGTGTTCTGTGACCGCGCGACACCGGAGAATCAGGTGTTACTTCCAACTTTGGGAACTGAGCAGGGATCTTGAGGTCACCTGTGCAGGGAGCAGCCCTCCCCCTAACGCGGCCGTCAGCAGAAGGAGGATTTTCCCGGGGTTCCTTCCCTGCCACCCACGCGTGTTCCTCTCCTTATCAGATCAAAGGATGAAAACCATTAAGGATTGCACCACACCAGAGAGTTGGCAAAGACCTGCTACTCCCAAGGCTGTTCCCACCCCCACCCCCCCGTTTTCACGCGTCAGGGATCTTGGGGCTGGTCTTTCCTCTGCCAAGCAGCTGGGAGCCCCCAGCCAGCCAGGGCCCCCGCTGCCGTGGGGGGAGGAGTTTCCTGGGTCAGGGTCCAGCATCGGCTGATGTGTGCTCTCCTCTTGGCAGATCCGGTGCCAGCTCTGGACCTCGGGCAGCAGCTGCAGCTCAAGGTGCAGCGCCTGCATGACATCGAGACGGAAAACCAGAAACTGCGGGAGACTCTGGAAGAATACAACAAGGAGTTTGCCGAGGTGAAAAACCAAGGTGGGTGGAGCCGCGTCCCTGCCTAGCTTCCCTCCTCCTGTCCGTCTGTCTGTCTGTCTTCCTGTAATTGCCTTCACCACGCTGTTGGGACTAGCTCTTAATTGTCCCCCACGTCATCCAGCTAGGGTGGGGCGAGCAACAGGATCGTAAAGGGACATCATGATGACGCTGGCCCTTCCCGAGGCCGACTTCTCCCGCACAATGACTACGTGTGATTTTATTGCCCCAGACGGGGCTGACTGGGATTCTTTGAAAATTCCTCCCGTGTCATCACGTGATAGGACCTGCCTGTTAAAAGAGGGATGAGTTGCCTCCCGGCGACACCTGTCAGAGAGCCAGTTCCTGATCAAAGGGTCACACACAGTAAGTCATTTAGTAATTGCTGCGGACCCATTAAAGGCCCCAGACAAGACCCAGACGCATCCACGCAGGCCGAGCTCGCACTGCCCTTTCCCTGTCGGCCTCGCCTGTTCGTTATGCGTCTCCTGAAGGAAAGCTGTCTGCAGGCGTGGCTGCCGCACCGGCCAGGCAGGGGCACAGAGCCTGGCTGCCCTGTCAGGGAGGCAGGACGAAACCCCTCCTCCAGCAAAACTCAGGTGCCCCCAAAGCCCAAAATCACAGCCCCTGTGGCCCCTGCTACAGTGTGCCAGTCCTGCATGTTCTGTTGGCTAACAGGGCTGAGGAATAGACCACTGGGCTGGTCCTCCACGTGGTAGCTTTTTGTTTGTTTGTTTGTTTATTTATTTATTTTGGTGGTACTGAGGATTGAACCCATGGCCTTCGACCCTGGGCTACATCCTCAGACCTTTTTTTTGTTGAGACAGTGTCACCATTAAGTTGCCAAGGCTGAGTTGGACTTGTGATTCTCCTGCCTCAGCCTATCAAAGTGTTGAGAGTACAGGCCTATGCCACTAGAAAACTAATTAGAAAACTAATTAAAAAACTGTGGGGTGCATGTTCTACACAGTGTCTTTCGGTTTTGAGAATGCTGGAGACAAAGTCAGTGTTACATTGGGAACCTGGCAGGGACTGTCTGTGGCAGACCTGCGACGAGACTGTCGGGGAGTGGGGGGCACGGGGAGGTGCGGGCCTGGGCCGGGGGTTGAGAGGCAGCAGGCCCCAGGGCCCTTCTCAGGGCCCTCGGCTCTAAGCTTATCCCTCTAGGCATCGTCGGTGTATTGCAACTTTCAGGCCAGCCGGGACTTCCTTACCAGAGCTAGAGGGGGCCAGGAAATTGAGGGAGCGAGAGCCAGCCCAGACCCCCACTCAGCCTGGCTCCGCAGAGAGCGGGGTGAGCCTTTGGCACCTGGGGAACAGCTTCTTCCTGCTTACCAGTGGGGCACTGGGCTTGCCAAGCTGGGGCCTTCTGGGAGGAGTCACTGCCTTGCCCGGTGGGGTTGCTTCCTGTCAGCTCTGTCCCTGTGCCCACCAGCGCCCCGTGGTCGCCTGTGAACGGGACACAGTGCCGGAAGGGGATGGCCTTTGTGTTTGTTCCTTCAGTGGCCCCCGACGTCCGGCTCGGACAGCCCCACTGTGGTTTTTACTGAGTTTGCTCTTATGTTTTGAGGATTGCAGCTGGGACTCACAGGGTCGTATAGGATGTTCCTTCCCCTGGCCTTGCATGGCCAGTGCCTCGATTGCAAAGCCTCTGGCCCTTTGCACATGCTGATCAAGAGCTCACCCAGGCAGGGCTTTCCCTCCTCCACAGGCCTCTTGATGGGCTTTATAAGATGAACACATAGGCCAAGACTGAAGTTCAGAGGCCCCCAAAGCAGGCAGACCTGGCTTGAGTCCCATGGTGGCCGGCCACAGGCACACTTGCTCCTTCAATGCCCCTTTGCACCGGTTCTGTTATCACAGCAGCAGGAATGATGGTCCAGATGTCAGAGCTGGAAAGGAGTTTCTGAGTCACATACTGTCCACCCCTATTAAAGATGAGTAAATTAAGCTGGGCGTGTTGGCACCAGCCTCTGTCTGCAGCACTCTGGGAGGATGAGACAGGAGCATTGCAAGCCGAGCTCCACCGGGGCAACTGTTTTTAGTCACTGTCTCATTGCTAAGGCCAAATACCTACAACTTAAATAAAGAGAAATTTATTTTGGCTCACAGTTTTTAAAGGTCTCAGTCCATGCATGGTCAGCTGATGGTGGTGGGGGGGGGGGGGCGCGGAAGCCAGCACATGGCGCACCCAGAAAGGAAGGGGTTAGGGAAGGAGGTGGACCACTTTTCTAAGTCACACCCCCAGCCAGTGCCCCTCCCGCAGTCAGGCTCCACCTCCTCACAGCCAACAGTGCTTTAATCCATTGACCCATATCCCCATGATCCAGTCACCTTCCGAATATATGAGGCTTTGGGAAGAGATTTCAGATCCCAGCTGTAACAGCAACTTAGTGACTTAGCAAAACCCTGTTTCAAAATGTAGAATTTTTTGAAGAGGAACTGGGAGTATAGCTCAGTATAAAGCACCCAGGGTTCAGTCCCCAGTGCAGGGGCAGGTGGCAGGGGTAAATTGGAGTCCTGGGTGTGGTAAATGTGTGCCGCCACGTGGTGCCCTCTGCCATACCACCCCTGCCCCTGGCTGGGTCCTGCCTAGATACAGATGGATGTGGGTCTGGGAAGCAGGGGAGGGTTGGATTAAGAGACCAGCATTCCTCATGGCGTGGAGACCAGAGCCACCCTGATCAGGAGCAGAAGGAGGAACCAAGGAGCCTCCTATCCTCTTGGGTAGGCTGAGGTCTGGAAGAAAGGCTGTGTGCACACAGTGGCAGGTCACGTGTCCCTCCCAGGCCACACTGATGAGCCAAAGTCAGGAGGGTGGGACACTCCATAATGCCACACGAGTCCACGTCCTTCTTCCAAGTCCATATCTGTGTGACGGTGTGGACCCCATACAGCACCTGCACTCTGGGCACGTGCCAGTGGGCCTCTCAGTGTGACTCTGCCTTGTCCCACCCCTCTGAATTCGTTAATTCACAGTGGAACTCAGCCCTGCTTCCTAAGAGGTGAGTCCAAAGCTGGGAATGGTGACACATACCTATATTCCCAGCACTCTGGGAGGCTGGGGCAGGAGAATTATAAGTTCAAGTCCAACCTGGGTAATTCAGCAATTTAGCAAGACCTGTCTCAAATACACACACACACACACACACACACACACACACAAGGGCTGGGGATGTAGCTTAGAGAGAGAGAAAGAGATTGAGTTTATAATCAACAAGTAACAGTCCCCAAGAGCTAAGAGCTCTACTCCCTTGGGGCTGAGGCCACAGTGCTGAGAGCTAGGCAGGACTGTCCGTAGGATGGCACAGGTGGCAGGCCTAAGGTAGGACCATGCACCTTGCCCAACTTCTGCTTGAAGTTTGGGCAATTGAGGCATCTGCTGCCGATGTGCAGGGGCAGACTTTCCTAGATTGGTCCCACGTATGACCCTCAGCCACAGAGTGACGAGTGCCACAAGGCTCACTGATGGGCCAGGGCCCTTGCCCAAAGCCCCGGCTCTCATGCTTGGCCCTGGAGCACTGCCGGGCCACCTGCTGCTCACGTAAGTGACTTCTGCCAGACTCTGACATTTGCTGTGTACATACAGCTCATGTCGACCAGTCTCTGGCCCGGCTCCCAAGCTCCAGGGTGGATCTCTACAGCTGTGGAGATGACACTTGGCCACACAGCGCCTTGTCCCCTCCTTCCCAAAGCTGCACCTGGGTCAGAGAGGTCTGCACAGTCCCCCGCTCGACCTCCATGGAGAACATGCAGTGGCACGCGGCTGTCTTTGTAAAGAAACGCCTCAACCCACACTAACACTGTATTAATCTTCCCTTCATGGAGAACTAATTTAAGACTCATCAGTCAGATGATACTATATTTTCTATTGATCTCCCCTTTTTTAAGTGAACTAGAGAAACCAAGACCTCCTTCCCAGCAGAACCCATTGATCCTCCTCAGCCTAAACGTTGCAAGTTCAATTTA
The DNA here is from genome assembly GCA_004027205.1 of Ctenodactylus gundi. NCBI lineage: Eukaryota > Metazoa > Chordata > Mammalia > Rodentia > Ctenodactylidae > Ctenodactylus > Ctenodactylus gundi. Next base: position 611,530 of record PVKB01000480.1, on the reverse strand, counting down.
ACATTTAGGGAGTAGAAGGTCTCCGAGGGATTCGGAAGCATTGATTGTGTGTCGGATGAGCTCAGGCTTACAAGCACGTTGCCCCCGCCGGGTCCCAGGAGCCTGGCACGGACGGCCTCGCCGAACAGTGCCTCGGTCACCATCAGCTTTTCTCTTCCTTCTCCCTGCAGAGGTGACGATAAAAGCACTGAAAGAAAAAATCCGAGAATACGAACAGACACTGAAGAGCCAAGCCGAGACAATCGCTCTCGAGAAGGAACAAAAGTTACAGAATGATTTTGCAGAGAAGGAAAGGTGAGCGTGGGTCCCAGAGCTCCTGCCTTAGTACGATGCTTTTGCTCCTGAACTCGATGTGGCCAGGCAGCTTGGGAGTGGACCTGGGAAAGCAGCCAGGTTGGACACAAAACATCCCAAGGCCCCCATGCAAAAAAAGAAAAAAAAAAATCTGCTTGAAAAATGAAAGTGACCCTGATGCTGAATGTGGGAGATCAAGGTACAGTGTCTGGCACTCAGGGGCCTAAGGGTGTCTGTCACAGCCCTGCAGGTCCAGAGGTTGAGCAGGAGTGTGTGTGGAGTTAATGTGTTGACACTTGGCGGCCATGCCTGACCTGGTATGGGAGGGGACAGGTCCTCTGGATCCGTGTCCCCTGTGATGAGGCCCTGGGCACATGTCAGACTCCTTCCACATTTTTTTTTTTTGAGACAGGGTCTCACTCAGTAGCCCAGGCTGGTCCTGAACTCACTATGGAGCCCAGGCTGGCCCTGGATTCATGGCAATCCTCCTGCCTCAGCCTCCCGAGGTCTGGGATTATAGGTCCTTCCAGCTTCTTTTCGGTGAATTTTGGTATTTAACCTCACATGAAATCTTAGGCTTTTCTGTTTTGTTTTTGCACTGTCCATTAGTTCACAATTCTTCATAGATCAAGAAATTGACACAAGCTGAGTGTCCTTGGTCTGAAAATCCAAATGTTCCAAAATGCAAAACTTTTGACTGCTCAGAAAAGTGAACGATTTGTAAGGCTAGGGGTGCGGCTCGGCAGGACAGGTAACACACTTACCATATAAAATGTCCTGGATTCTATCACCGGCACCTAAGTAAATACAAAGTAAGGATATTTGAAGCATTTCAGACCTTGGATTTTTGGATTAGGAGTACTCCACTACCAAAGACTACGCGAATATTCCAAAATCCAATAAACCGTGAAGTCTGAAGCACTTGTGGTCCCGCAAGCATTTCCAATGAGGGGCACTCAGCCCCTGTCAGTCACATATGTGAATATGTCATCTAACTGGTACAGCTAGTAGGTTTCCAAGGGCTCACTTCACCCAAAACCTTTCCCACAAATAATGAGTTGGTTTTTCACCAGGGTGACGACTTAATGAAAGATTTCTTGTACAAACTCTAAGGACGGCTGAGCTTGCCAACTCTAACTCTGTATGTTAGGTTTTAAAACTCCGCTTAAATTAAGGCGTTAAATCTTAGCCCTGGCGTGAAGAACTGTGTATATTCATTAACAGGAGGCAGTAAATTTATAGTTAGGAGTAAGGGGCCAGGTCTGGATATGGGTGGCGCTTGGGTTTTGCTATGACCTGGCCTGTGACGGCTGGGACTAACGTGGGTGAGCTCCACACAGACCTGGGGAAGGGGCTGGGACAGCCCTCAGCACACACAGTGGCCTTGTGTGATCCCCAGCACCAGCCCCTGCCCACTCCTCGAAAATCCTCCAGTATCTCACAAAGACTCCTCAGAATTACTATGAAGCCAGTGTCTTTTTATTTTGTGGTACTGAGGATCGAGCCCAGGGCCTTCACTCTTAAGTATCCCCGACCCATTTTTTCTTTTCAAGACAAGGTCTCTGCCAGTCCTAAATTGCCCAACCTGGGCCCGAGTTGCCATCCTCTTCGGCCTCTGCCTCCTGGGGTGCTGGGATTGCAGGCCTGCACCATCCAGCCCGGCTGGGCACCTACTTGAGCTTACGCAGCTGCTCAGGCCTGGGTCCAGGTTGGTCCATCCCACCCCTCAGCCCATGCCTCCCGTCACACAGCCGGGCTTCCTGTGGCCTCACTGAAGGACCAGGGCCAGTCTCAAGGGGCTTCCCAAGTCTGATACGTGGCAAGGACCGACCCCGGGGAAGAGTGAGGGACAGACAGACCCCTGGAAGATGGGCAGCCCCTTGGCCTGGCCGGGGTGGGGTAAGTCCTAAATAAGTGCCCCTTGCCAAGGCACTTTATGCCAGGGATTTCTCGCCATGTTACTAATAGAGAAAAGCAAGCGCTTGAAATGCCTGCCCAGTGAGAAGTGGATGATTAAAGGCAACCTCTTAATGAAATAGTATGCAGCCGTGATAGTAAGAGTTACAGGGACTTCACAATAACCTGAGGAAAGTACCCAGCATGATGGGAAATGGGAAATGCACAGTGCAGCCTTACTATACATTGTATTTCCACACTTAGAGAAGTATGGAAATAAATTTATATAGGGACTCCTTATCAGCCAGTTGCCTTTCAGTCAGTAAAAGGAGCAATGATACTAAAATATGGAAGCCTGGCGTATGGCGCACACCTGCACCCATAGATGCCCCGGAGGCAGGAGGATTGCAAGGTTAAGGCCAGCCTGGCCGTTTAGCAAGACCCTGCCCCAAAAGAAAGAACGGAAAACAGACAGAGAGAGAGGGAGAGAACCAAGCTAGAGCTTCATTATCTCATATGTGACACTAAAAAGTTTCAAGTTGAGTGTAGGATTGAAATGTGAATCATTCGACCCGGCACTGAAGCTCAGAGGTTTGCCTGCATGTGTGAGGCCCTGAGAACAGGAAAAAATTAAAAATTAATAAGGGTATGTACTGACTGGAAAAAAGTTGGGTACATATCTCGGTATTTTGGAATAGAGAAGCCTTCTAAGAATAAACAGTTACATAAAGACGACTGTCTAAAAGTAAAAGAATATTAAAAGCACATAACAAGTTTTTCAAACATCATCAAACTGGGAAGAAATATTTGTACTGCATAATACAAAGGACTGATTTTCTGTGTATGCAAAGTGCTCTAGCAGGTTAATAAGAAATAAAAAGGAGCTCTACCCAAAGCGGGCAGAAGCAAGGAGCAGGCCTTTCCCGCAAAGCCAGCAGCACAGTGCCTTTGACTGCACCCAGGGTGGGCAGGGCCCACAAACTCCCTTCCATCTTGGCGGCGGGAGGTAAGCTGGTGGCCGTTTCGTGGGGAAGTTACTCAATAACCATCAAAACGAAAAACAAATCACGCCAAGCCTTTGGCTGCTGTAATTCCTCTCTTAGAGTTTTAGCCAACACATTCACTCTCGAAATTACGCAACGTCATCTCCAGAACCATCGTGAGGAAACGTGTAGCAGAAAGTGTAAACAACCCCGGGCCACCGGGGCCTGGCTGTCCATTTCGTAGGAATGAGGAAGAGCCATAGGCCAGGGCGGGACGTTTCCAAAGTACCCACGTGAGTGAAAGAAACAGGCCACAGAGCAGCGTGCGCTGTGAGCTTTGTATTCTCAGCACAGGCCTGGGGCTCGCACCACACCGTGATACCGTGTCTGTTCGTGTACATTGCAGACAGGCTTCTAGCATGTTACATGTTAGTTTCCAGTGTGCCATAGTGCGCTATTTCTGTTCCCTGTCGTGTGCTCCATACTTCTTTATTAGACTGTAACATGTTGGTTTATAGTTTAGCATGTTACATGTTAGTTTCCAGCATGCCGTACTGTATTACACACTAGTTTGGGTTTCATGCTAGGTCATATTACACTGTTCTTTTAGCCTGTATCTCACTCTGGTGTGTTGCTTGTTACATTGGATTTCTGGGAGGACAGAAACATTTTAGGACCCATCGTCTGGGTAGAAATGGAGTCAAAGGGAAAAAAAGAACATGGTGCTTATCCTGCTCTGTAAAATGTGGCTTAAAAAAAAAAAAAGGCCCTGAGCATATATTAGTTTTATAATAGACACGAAGACGTGAACAGTGCTTGTCTGTGATAGAAATTTGGGCAATTTCATTTTAGCCATCATTTCTACTTTTCTGTTTTCCGGGGTTTATTGTGTTTGAGAGCATATGCTATATTCATACGATATAAAAATAATAAGCATGGTAGAGAGATTCCGTGCCGGTGAGGAAGGCGTGCCACTAGTTGGCGAGGGGGGTCGGCGCAGGCTCCAGGGAAGCGGGAGGCCATCCGAGACCCTCCGCCCCCTTGGGTCCTGCGCTCGCATTTGCGTCTTTTCATGACAGTGCGGGACAGCTGCCACATCTCCTTAGCGCATCCTTTATTCCGGCAAATCCCTTCTTTGTGTCAGCAGAATGTAAATGCATCATTCTTCTCCCTCTAACTTCCGGAAACAGTGAGTGTGTGCTGATGGTGGGTTTTGTTTTTGTCTTTTGGGTTTTTTTAATCTTCTTCTTAATATCTGGCATCTCGAGAACAAGTGACATTTAGGATAACCTTCTGCTCCCGGCTCCCCGCCAGGGTGTGACCCCAGGTCACCCAGCAGGCCGTCCCGATGCTGAGGTGCAGGAGACCTGCTAGGAAGCCCCGGTGCGGGCTGTGCCGCCCAGAGGTGAGCAGCCGGAGCCCCTCAGAAACACGACCGTTTTACCTGTCTTCGCAGGAGGCTCCAGGAGACACAGATGTCAACCACCTCGAAGCTGGAGGAGGCCGAACATAAGCTTCAGACCCTGCAGACAGGTTTGTGGAGTGGATGTGGGGAAGACTGCCTGTGCCACCTGCTGAGGCCCTGTCCCCTTTGCTACCTGCTGCTCCTGCAGGAGCCGGGGAGCCCCCAACACACAGTCTCCGAGTACCGTCCCCGCACTCTTGGTCACGGCCCCACGTTGTCCCCGCAGAGGAGCGGAGCTGTGCGCCATTCCCGCCCACGCCAGCCTTCCTTCCTGTTCTTCTCTACCCCCGGCACATCTAAGTCGCCAAACTGTCCAGGACTGACATTTCACTTGGAACACTAATAGAAAGGGGAAAGAAAAGAAAATTTCATTTCTGCCCTACGTGAAATTAAAGAGAACAGTGACAGCAGAGCCTTTAAGATTTAAAAGTTAACTAAAAATAGTGATGCTAAAGTTTGTAGGCTCTTTTTTTCCTTTCCCTTCCTGAAAGGGAAGCACCACTCTCTCTTTCATTTAAATGAGAAAAAAACTAGAAAATAATATAATTCAAGTGAAAACACAAAGGATACAGAAGGAGAGAATGACGACTAATGTGGCAGACATTAGAATGGTACCCGCAAAATTAAAGACCAGCCCAGGGGTGCGGCCCAGTGGTACATTGTCTACCTAGCATGTGCGAAGCCCTGGGTTCCATCCTGCGCACTGAAAAAAATAATTCTGAAAATAGGGAAAACAGAAAAATAATAGGCAGGATTGAAACACGCAATTTGCAGAAAAAGTGTGAATAGCTAATGCACATAAGAAAAAATTGCTGGCAGTTTTCAGTAGTCAGAGATGCAGAGCTACATTCCCCAGCTCGCGCTCTCTCTCTCTCTCTCTCTCTCTCTCTCTCTCTCTCCCTCTCTCCCTCTCCCTGGAGACTGGGTCTGCCTAAATCACTGAAATGTGCCCAGGGTGGGCTTGAATAGGACAATCCTCCTGCCTCAGCCTCCAGAGTGCTGGGATTGCAACTATAATCAACACAGATTTTTTTTTTAAACTGATATTACCCAGTGTTGGTGAAAATAAAGAAAAGTGGTCCCCCTCTCGGTGTGATGGGAGTGCCAGCTGCCTCCTGGTCACCCAGGAGGGTGGTGGCCGTGGACAGTTTGAGTGCTCAGGCCCTTTTTCCAGCCACTGCATTGGTGTGTATCCAGGAAGGAGAGCCGTTTTCTGTGCCCCCACAGGAGAGATTTTCCTGCTATTCCTGACATCCCACATAGGATAGGAGGGAAATACAGACAGACAGACAGACAAGTCAGGCATTCCTGAACAGCAAGACTCGGGCTGACGGCAGATTTTGTCATCGATACCGGAGAGCACTCATGACATGAGACAGACACGGCTGCTGCCCGTGCCACACGGCAAGCGGCACTGTTCCACAGTTTATTTCATAAGAAGAAGTATATCATTTGGATCTGGGAGTGTAGCTCAGCGGTTAGCATGCTTGCCTGAGGTCCTGGGTTTGATTCCCCAGCATCACATAAGCCAAGCATGGTGGTACATGCCTGTAATCCCAGCACATGGGAGGCTGAGGCAGGAGGATTGCCGTGAATCCAGGGCCCGCCTAAGCTCCATAGTGAATCCAGGACCAGACCAGCTTGGGCTACAGAGTGAGACCCTGTCTCAGAAAAAAAAAAAAAAGATAAAAATTATAGCTCAGTAACTACATAAACCCGTGACATAGCCATCAGTGACCATGATCAAGCAGCATGTGCTGCTCAGCCCTGAGCACAGACACGTGTGACGTGAACACAGGCATGACAGCGCCGGGATGGGCATGTCCCCCCCAGGAGGCCAGGGTCTCCTGTGTAGCCTGTCTTTGCCCATTGCTGCGTGCCTAATTATGTGTGGGCATATTTTTAAATGACAAAGGAGATATATAAAAGCCAAGAGCCTGCACGGAAACCATGAAGAGCTGTTCTCCTCCTAAGTATCTGGGTAGAGATGAGGCAGAGAGAGGAATTTTTCGTTTCATTCTTTATACTTTTGTTATGTTCGCCTGTTTTGGTTGTTTTCTTTCTTTCTTTCTTTCCTTTTTTCTGGGGGCGGGGGCGGGGGAGGGGGGGTACTGGGATGAACCCGAAGCCTTTGCCCTGACCTACAGCTTTTTGTTGTTGTTGAGATGGTGTGTTGATAAGCTGTCCTATCTAGCCTCAAACTTTTCAGTCCTCCTGCCTCAGCCTTCCCAAGTCCTGGAGTTACAGGGATGCCCAGCCCTGCTCTTCAGCCTTGCCTGCATTGAGAAGGGAGCGTGTTGTTCACACACGTTTCCTTCTTGAGTGTAACTGAAACCGCGAGTCTCTCACTGGCTTTCTGTCCTCGCTTGCCTTCCAGCCCTGGAAAAAACTCGAACAGAATTATTCGACCTGAAAACCAAATATGATGAAGAAACTACTGCAAAGTAAGTCCCTGCCCGGCATCCTGCGTGTCCGTGGGCCAGTGGCCCGCTTCTGCCGCACTGGGGCGGCTGGCCCGGCGGGCTCACGGGGCCTGGCCCTTGGGCCGCTGCAAGGACACGGATCATTTCACTGAGCTGGTCTCTGGGATCTGTCTCTCAGCGTGACAGCGACCCTGGTGCTCGCTGGGCTGTTCCCCCTCCAGAGCCTCCCTCCCGTCATCCCGCAAAGCCTGGTCTCCACTCTTTTCTGAGTAATTTGGGAACGCGTCAGCTTATAAAAAATGTGACACCAGGGACATTTCTTTATAGAGCTTGGTCTGGCAGATCCCTCACCTTTTGCCTGGGTCTCCCCTGCCCCAGCCCCTCAGGAAGGATTAGCACGCCCCGCGCTGGCGTGTGGATTCTCACAAGCCTTCCGTGCCGCGCGCGTGTGCCTGTGTGGGAGCACACACATGCGAGGAGGTAGGCGGTCGAGCCAGGCTTGCTTCCGGCTTGGCTCCTGTCCCAGGAAATCAGAACGACCCTCTGAGCATGCTGTGTAGCAGACCCCTGCATGTCAGATGCCAGCGAACAGGACGAGCTGTTGCCACGGGCCATGAGGAGGGGACAGGGATGGCTCTTGGCCGTGCTGCCTCTGCCAGAGAGCAGCAGGCAGCATCACGAGAGGGTTTGAACCACTTTTTCCGGTTCTAGAAGGTTCTTCAGTCCCCCACAGGAACCCACTTTCCTGCCAACAGCATTGCCCACAATGCCTTGCAGTGCCCTTCAGTGCCCAGTGGTTGGGAGTTTCTGAGTGGCACCAACCCCTCCCCATCCTTGTCCCCCTCCGCCAGGCTCCTGCGCTGGTGCTGAGCATCCCTTTGCCGCAGCCCCTTGGCCTTGGCCTTTGAGGTCACTGCCCTCCAGACACGGAGGAGGTCTACAGGCTCTTTCTTAGCCCTTTAGCTCTAGGCTTTGAGGCCCCCTCTGCACAGCCCAGTGGTCAGAACCCATATTGCCCATGAACGTGAAACCTGTGCAGTGCCCAGAACATCCTGGCCAATCCCCGTGCCTCTGGCTGACTTGGTGGCATATCTGAACCTAGTAGAAGCCACCAGACTATTCAGCCTCCTCCCATGGGCTGAGATGGGACTCAGCAGCACAGAAGGAGCCGGATCTAAGGGAAGACAGTTACAGTTTTGCTTTGAAATTCCACGGCTCTGATATTAAATCTTCTGCCCTGGGCCAGCACAGCCGCCTTCGGCTGACAGGAAGACTTCCCTGCCACCCACCCCTTACCCCACAGTGTCTGCTCACCAGCCATCACGAGGACGCCAGCTCGGCCCCTTGCCGCGTCGCAGGCACCCTTGGGTTTGCTAGGGCGTCTTCCTTATTTTTCAGTCATTTCTGCTTAGACTTTAGTTACGAAGTAGATCATTTTTCTGAGTAAGTCTGATTTTTAAAAATTATATTATTATTTTTTTCTTTTTTGTTTTTTAAATAGTAAGGTCTGGGGATATCTGTTTTTCCCCCATTATTTTTATTAATATACATATGTAATACATAATATTTACAATGAATTTGGGTGTTTTGTACACATATGTATCATATCGACTTCACAGTCCCTTCCCATCTTCTACCCTCCCACCCCTCCCTGTCCCTTCCCCCAGCTCCGGCTATCCCTTCGTATGGTTCCAAAGAATGTCTGTGTTCTGGGTTTTCCAAGTCAGAGAAACCATACAGTGTTTAACATATTAATCTTCCGCACCTAAGTCATTTCACTTAAGTCACCACTCTATCTCAGCTTCCTATTCCTTTAATGGGTTCGCAGTAGTTAAATCTTGATGCCTATTCTCTGAATCCAACCAATCCCTTTAATGGGATATTTACCAAAAGATTTTTTTCTATATTTTGCTATATCTTTGTTAAAAATTATATTATTTTAACCTGTGCATTTGGTACATGTCTTAAACCTCTCTGTCCTTTGTTAGTAGAACTTCTTTCCTAAACTACTTCGATTGGCTGTCCTGTATGATCATATTATTTTTTATTACTTTTATTAAATTACACCTCTTTCTAAAAGGCATCAGTACACTTTATGTATCTATAATTTTGTGCATGCCAATTAACCGGTTTGCTTTATTACGATTTTTTTAAAAAAGCTTTCGTGATAGTAAGTGTTGGCAAAGACAGACAGAAAAAGGAGCTATTGTATCTGGTGGGTAGGAATGTAAATTAGCACAGCTGTGATGGAAACCAGGAAGGATGGTCCTGAGGAACTAAATAGAACTACTATTAGATTCTGTGATCCCGCTTTCTGGAGTAAAGTCAGGGCAATCTAGACCAGCGTGGCCAAGGGCTAGTACATGCCCAGGCCCAGTAGCAAGGGGTGGCCAGGTATGTGCCCCCGGGCACAGTAGTCAAGACGCGGAAGGGGCCTGTGGATCCCCCTAATGGATGGATGGATAAAGAAAATGTGTGTGTACTCCACAGAATATAATTCGGTCCTTTTAAAAAAGGAGATTCTGCCATTTGTGACAGCGTGGAGGAGCTTGGGGAACATTGCGCTGTGTCAAATAAGCCAGGCCCGGAAAAACAAATACTACATGATGGAAATGACAGGAAGTCTTGGGGCAGTCACCTGCCTGAGCTCTGCACCACCAGAAGCGGTCCCCTGGACTGCCCAGAGAACGCTGGCCTGCCGGCATCACGTGGGACGTGTCATTCACTGGCGTGGACTCTGCGAGTAACAGTTAGAACTTTCCCATCCTCTTGATATATATTAAGGCCAAAAAAAACTTTTCCCCTAAAATTCAAATGGATGACAGCGGACACGCTGCTTGCTCGCTTCATTTAACCTACAGTAAAGGCAAAATACCAGTGGAGCTAGAAGTGTAAGGGGAAGACAGTTTTTCTGTCTCCCAAAGGTGCCTTGCCTGGGATGGTGGCATTTGTCCAGTGACGACTGACAGGGCCAGGCCCCTACTGTCCTGCCCCCCATGTGCGTGGGGCTGAGGAGGCGGCAAGTATAAATCACATGGAGCGAGAGACCCGCTCCAGGATGTGACCGGAGTGACTCAGGGATGGCAGGTGAGGCGCTTCCAGGATTCTGAGTCTTCCGTGACTCCGTGGGCACCATTGCTGGCATCAGGGGGCAAGGCACAGTGCCATTAGCTGGACACCTGGCAGGGTCTCAGCAGGAGGCAGGCAACATTCCCCCAGGAATACTTAGAACCAGTCCTGCTTCTTGAGGTGTGCAAGGGAGGAGAGGAGAGAAGCTCGGTGCCCCGCCCTGTCCCACCCAGGCTGCCACCCAGGAGCAGGAGCTGCGACCCTTGACCATTGCCTTTCTCCTACCCTCACTCTGAGTCATGGTCCCACTGTGTTGTTGAGATTGGTTTTGAATTCCTGGGCTCACACCACCGGACTAGGCGTGCCGCTGCACCCTGCTGGGACTGGGGGCTGGAAGCCGAGTTACCATCTATTGCAAGAGGTTTGTGGCGTGGCCAGGCCAGACTAGTGTCTAGGAGGGCTCGTCCTGGGGACCTGACCACAGGGGCAGCGGAGCTGGTGGGCGGGGGGTGGTGGGGAGGAGTGCCGAGCGAGGCTTCAGCTTGGACCAGGCTGGCATCGTCTAGATCCACATGGGTGCAAATGCTGCAAGAGGTGGCATAAGACCAGACACCGACTGACCAGTCCCAGAGAAAGTAATGGCAGAGTGTGGGAATAGCCAGAGACAGCGGGAGCACGCTGCTGGCCTTACTGTGGCAGCAGGTGTCTCAACATTAGGGGTCCCTACAGAGTACCCCACACACATGTACCTCTCCCCGTTTTCCAAGAAAGGGTCGTCACTTGACTCTGCCTCAGGACTGACCTGTATGACCAGATCTGTTTGTATTTGCCCATTTGCAAATAAGCCCCACAGGCCAAATCTTTTCATGAATTGTGTTAAAACATCCAGGACATTGTCTCCTCCGTGTGCCGAGAAGGACTCGCCAGTGCTTGGTGATTGGGAGTGCAGGGAGGAGAGTAGGAGTCAGAGTGGAAGGTTAGCTGTGGAGACAGCGAGTTGCTCGCTCCTGCCTCGCTGTCTGTGACCTCGGGCAGGCCAGGACCTTCACGCCTCACTTTGCCCATCTGTACAGGGGGCATAATGTCAGTCGAGTCATTTGGTGCTGTGAAGAGTTATGAGGTGTGAACAGCACCCACCGTGGTGAGAGCCGGAAAGGCGTCTGCAGGTGCTCCCACCGGGCTCCATGGGCACCGGAGAAGGCTAGCACGAGTGGCGTCCCCTCCCCAGGACCTTGAAGGACACACCCTGCCTGCCTGCCGCCAGGTCCGCATCCCTGTCTCCTCTCCCCAGTTTTGGACCAGAGGTACCCAGGCTGCCCAATACCCCTTGCTGGTGCACAGTCATCCCCATGCATCAGCTGGGACAGCACGGGCTGGCTGTGACGGGGACAGCGGCGGTAAAGTTTTCCATGTGTAGGCTTGAAGCAAAATGTAATTAGCCTTTATGCGCAGAACAAGGCCCCATTGATGAACACAGCTGGTCTTTGTTTTGTCCTGTCTTTGAGAGTGGGAGGTAAAAGTGTTCCTCTTCATGTTTATTAATGCAGGATTCCTTAGACAAATGGCAAGCACAGCTCCATATTGGAACATCAGGGGGCTCTGCCAAAACAGTTGTTGTGCAAGTGGATTGTGGGGCTGCGGATTAGGACCGTTGCTGGGTTAAATAAATGAATTATTTCTGCTTGCTCCTTTTCTTAGCAAAAAAATGCCCCTCCTCTTGGGATGGTCACCCTGTGAGCAGACCTCGCTGTGGCGCCCTAATGGGCTTCATCCTGGAGAGGCCAGCAGCACCCAGGGATGTGGGTTTGGGCAGCGATGCGGCTCCCTGGGCAGCAGGGGAAGTGGACACAGGGTTCCTTCAGCAGGCGCCACCGCCCTGCAGGGGCCGGAGCAGCTCTCACTGCCCGTGTGACTGTGCCCGTGTTGCACAGCTGTTCGTATGCCCTGGGTTTAGGTCCCTCCAGCGCACACCAGCCGGAGCGGTATCCTCCCCGCCAAGTGACTATGACTGGGGCTCTGGGCACATACTCAAGAGGGGTTTTTTTTCCTTGTTCTTTCTTTTCCTTTTTCTTTCTTTCTTTCTTCCTCTTTTTCTTTCTTTCCTTCCTTTCTCCCTGTGGTACTGAAGATCAAACCCCATACCTTCACACTGAACTACTCCCCAGCCCTTCTAGTCTGTTTTCAGACAGAGTCTCACTGAGTTGCGCAGGCTGGGCCTCAATTTGGAATCTTCCTGCCCCAGCCTCCCACAGCGCCGGGGTAGAAGCGTGTGCTCCCATCCCCAGCAAAGAGTTACCTTTTTTTTTTTTTTCCTGCAATCTATAGCCACCTACCTCTTTGCTCTGTCCCCTAGATCTGGGGTGGACAGGGGCCTTCAAACGTAGCCAGCCTCGGACATTCCTCTAAACACATGGGCTAAGGTTCCAAGCCCAACGAAAGAAAATATTGAATTGCTCTGAAATACTACTTTTTTTTTGTATAGCTTAAGTTAGTCTTAGGAGAATTTGCACCTCCCAAGCCTTTCCTGCCAGTAAACTTCATATTTCTTAAGGTTTCCCGTGTTGTATCGCTCGGCTCTCTGCTTTTTTCAAAGAGCGGCATTGTGTGTACACACACTCTCACAGCAAGTTACAAGAGAGACGTTTATGAGGAAGCCGCTGGAGCCGACTTCAGAGCATTTGCTGTGGCCCTGCCGTTTGTCACGGACTGCCCAGTGCGGGCGAAGGCTTCCCAGCGAGCTCTGCTGAGGCCTTCCTGGAATCACTTGGGGGTGCGTCCCTCATATCCCAAGGGCAGGGACACGCGTGGGAAGTCCGGCCAGCGCCTGCTGAGCACTGATGGCATAGACATCCCCCCGTACAGATGACCGGATTATCTATCACACAGCAGCGGGTCACGCACATGCGCACAGCTGCCCCCTGCAGGTCACTGCACCGGTGAGGAACTGTCCTAATAACCATGCCTCTTCTGTGTGTGTTTTGGTGGGTCATTTGTTTAATTTTTAGATGGTACTGGCGATCAAGCCCAGAGCCTTCACACGCCCATATTTCGAATCCATTTTTATTTTTGATTCTGAGATAAGGCTGCCCAGACTGGGCTCAAACTTGCAATCCTCCTGTCTCAGCCTCCCATGGAGCTGGAATTATAGGACCTCGCAATCAGGAGCAGGTCCACACCTCATTCTTGGACTCCTATAACCCCTCTGTGAGGCTGAGGCTGAGGTTCATTGGTAGAGCACTCGCCTGGCATGCACAAACAGGTTTCTTGGGAGAATTCAGCCCCGCCCCCACCCCCCCACAAGCCCTCCATTGCAGATGGCTACTCTTTTCTTTCTTGGAGTGCTGTAGGAAAAACTCTGGAAACCGAGTCAGCAGGAGCCTGCTTGATTAGGCCTGAAAGCCACATCACTGTTCTGACCATCATGTTAGACTACGAACACTGCTTCCCCTGCTTGAGCTTGGAAAGACCGACCTGAGTGTCCAGAAACACAGTCTCTCTCTGTACCTTTAAGGATGGAGTATGTTCTAGTTCCTGTCTTTTTGATGAGTCATCAGTTTCCAGTACAAGTTGCTGTAATTATCCCGTTCAGATTAATTTCCCTAAAAATAGGGAAGCAGCTACTTTTATGATTTCAAGGCTGCGGACAGGAATAAAGAGTCTACTGTCCCCGAAACCTTAGCACTAAGTCACATGTGGAGGAAGAAAGTGACAGCTTTCTTCCCGCTACGTCTTATCTACAAAAGGCTGCGTGCCCTCAGTAGAATTCCCGGGATTTCTGGTCGCTGTGCATATATTTCACATCAGACCTAAAATCCAATGCCACCCACAGCAGCGGCTGTTCTAACCCCCTCAGGTGGGACCACCTGGAGCTAGGAGCGAAGGGGGTGGCTTCATGGGTCTGAGCCCAGGTGGGAGCCCCCATGACAGCCGAGGGCCCGCCTGCTGCATGGACTCCAGAAGGTCTAGAAATTACGAAGCTCCGTCACAGCCAGTCTCCTTTCTCCTGCCTCTAGCAAACCTGAACTTAAGTCTTCCTGTAAAATAGCAGGTGCTGAGACTACAAGCGGAAGGGGCAGGTTCCAGGTGTCACACACAGACACACGTACACACATAGCTCACACACCCTGCGCACAAAGCTTGTACACAGAGAGGCACCCTGTGTATGCAAGTGTATGCGTGTACAAACATAGTCATGAATATGCGTAAGCAGCATCATGGTGTGGATCTGAAATGCTCCCCAAAAGCCTTGTGTGTGTGGAAGGTGACTCAACCCCGGGGGTTAATCCGTTGACTTCCTGTGCCGTCAAGAGGTGGGGCCTGGGTGGAGGGGCAAGTCACTGGGCCTTGACCCGGGACAGGCGGGAGAGGCAGGCTGTGGGACCTGACCCCGCAGGGCATTCGCGCGCCCACCCTCTCACACTGCGTCCAGTCGGCCGTGGGATGAGCAGCTCTTCTCCGGTGGGCACTCGGCCAGGCCCTACGGTTGCCAGCCACCCACAATCGAACGTTGAGGGAGAATGGCAGTTTGTGGGAGATGGGGACATTGGTGACCTGTGGAATAGACACTGTGGTGTGTGGCCAAGTTGTGGGGGGGAGTAAGGAGTGGGTGTCGCCTCGGGGCCGTCCTTGAGGTCCCCTAGGTGCATGCTGAGTGTAGGTGGTAGCCACTGAGGACACATGGGGACTGTTAATGAGTTGATGTGCCCGAACTGTGACAACCATGAGTCAGGGCCCAACATAGCCAAGAGTCCCCGCAGGGCTCAGGCTCCAGCCTTGCCTGTGGGCTCATTTGCTTTCCAGAAAGTCAAGCCAAGAGACCCTTGGCTTCTTGGTCATCGTATGGGCTTCCAGGGCCCTGGCACTGAGCTACATCCCAGCCGTTTGCACGTTTTATGTTGAATTAGCTTCTTGCTGTGTTGTCCTGGCTAGGCTGGAGCTTGTGATCCTCCTGCCTCGGCCTTCCAGGGTGCTAGGATTACACGCCCAGCTGAACCTGGAACATTCTTGCCACCTTCTTCCCTAGTCAAATTCTTTAAAGCCAGGCGGCTTTGAGTCACCACAGGGAGTCCCTGGCTTCGGGGAGAAGGCCTTGGCCCCACGGGCCATGCGACACTGTGCACCTCTGCTCCCGAAGTGGCAGAGGAGGCTTGCCTTACGTAAGGGCTTTTGTGGATAATCATGGAAGCCGGGAGGAGCGAGAACCATTCTCCACCTGTGAGACAGATTCTTGTTACATAACCTTCATTATTTTTAATTGCAAAAGTTGTACGTGTTTATTATAAAATTTTTAGAAAATTCTAAAAGATTTTAAAAATACAGCAGATCGTCACCTGTTCCAGACAGGGATGCTATTAACATCTTGCTATATTTCTGTCGTGGTTGGATCTGGAGTGTCCCCCAAAGCCTCATGTTTAGAAGGGGATCCAATCAGAGGGCTAATCTACTGATTTCCTGTGCTACTGGGAGGTGGGGCCTGGTCGGAGGGGCCGATTCCCCTACGCAGCGCCGGAAAGGGCACATGCCAGCTCCGCCCTCTCCTTCCTCTCTCTCTGCTTCCTGTCGTGTCACGCAGTGAACAGCCTCTCTCCTGCGGGCCTCTGCACCTTGCCCTTCCACCACTGTGGTCTGTAACTCAATGGACTGAGATCTTCTGGAGTGTGAGCCAAAATGACCCTTCCTTCCCTAAGGTGTGGGTGTTGGGTATTGTCCCAGCACTGAGAAGTAACTAAGACTTCCTTCCTGTCTCTTCTCTGTATAGAGTTTTTCTTTGTCTCTTATTTGTAATGCTGGGGATTAAATCCAGGCCTTCCCCATGCTAGACAAGCGCTCCACCACTGAGCTACACCCCCACCTCCATACTTCAAGATCTTGCTAGGTTGCCCATGTTGACCTAGAACTCGCCTTACTCCTGCCTCCGCCTCCGGAGATTCTAGGCGTGCACCCTGTGCCCTGCTTTGCCCCGCAAATTCCTTTGTTCCCTGCTGGCATCGGGCTCGTGGGTGGTTTTGGTGCGTGTGATTTCTGTTCCGCACCATGTCACTAGATCGCGTGACATGGACACAGCACACGCCCCACACGAGGTTCCACCAAGTGAGCGTGCCCCAGGTTAGTTACCCTGCGCTTCCGGCTGTGTGGGAGCCTGAATGGTGACTCCTGCCATTGTCTTATAGATGTTAAGCCACGGGGCTTCCTGCTCGCTGTTTATGGCTTCCCACTGTGACCATGGGGCGTGCTGAGTCTCTTCATGGTATCGCCAACGGGCCATGCCAGTGCCTATATTTGCCAGTATTACCAGGCTGCTACAGTGTAGTGCTTTCAGACTTCTCCAGTGAAAAGCCAGTGGCCAGCATGTAGCCTAGGAGTCACGTTGGTGACGCTGGTGCTGGTTCCCGCTGTGTCACCAAGAGTGGCCTCATGGGGCTCCCTCCTGGGGCAGCATTTAGGAAGGCGAAGCAGTGGCGCTGGCTCAGGGCACAGTGGGAGACCCCCTTTCCAGCCTTGACCGCACTCTGGCTACCCAGAGGCCCAGGTGCAGCCTCCCAGCGGGGCCTGCTGATAGAATGCCTTCCAAGAAGGCCCTGTCCAGGGCACAGGGACAGTGTGAGTCCTGGTGGCAGAGCCCAGGTCTCAGGGTCAGAGTCCTGCTTCCTGACTCCCTGAGTTGTACAGCTGTTAGCAGGGGACTCACCATCCTTAGTTACCTTGTAGGATAACTGATGCCACATCAGGCCGTGACTGGGCCCGTGCACATGCCCTCCATACTCACCGCTGTGCACAGCCCCTTGGCCCCTGCTTAAGATCCCCGCCCACCCTGAGGAACCCAGCCACTTTCCACCTTGAACTGGTACTGCCCCTGCGGAGTAGCGAGCGCTCTGTCCACGTCTGCATGCCACGGCCTGGGGGAGGGTTCTCTGTGCCCCGAGGGGCTGCACGTGTTGCGATCTTTGTTCTTTGCCATTTTGATGCTGCTAATATAGGGGCCAGAAGTTCCAAATTCAAACTGTTGCAGCTGTTGGTGCCTTAATAAATGTGTTCCAGGCCTGTAATCCCAGCACTCTGGGAGGCCGAGGCAGGAGGATAGGAAGTTTGAAGATAGCGACTTAGTGAGAACCTGTCTCAGAAGTTAAACAAAAGAAAAATTTTAAAAGGACTGGGACTGTAGCTCATTGGGACAGCCCTAGTATCCCTTCCCCCTCAAAAAAAAAAAAAAATGTCCCTTGAAGTCAGCTCTGCAGATGACCAACCCCACAGTAACAGTCTTTTAATAGAGCAATACCGCATTTTGTGTGACCCATATTTTCCAGTGGAAACAAATGATTCAGCATGTGGTCCCCTCCAGCTGACCGTGACATCACCTGTGGGAAGGCCCTGCAGTGTCCAGGAGAGCTCTGACTCCATATCCTGTGAAGAATTTGGGCCTCTCCTGGCTGGTGAGCACCAGCACCAGCAGGGGCCCGGCAGCCAGGCCCCAGCAGGGCTGTCTAGGGCCCAGGTCCCAGGGGTAGCAGTTTAAAACCTTTCTGGAAGCCACCCTAAGAATGAGAAGTTTCCATGCAGGCATGGTGGCACAGGCCTATAATGCCAGCACTGTGGGAGGCTGAGACAGGAGATCACAACTTGGAGTCCAGTCTGGGCAAGTCAGCAACTTATGAGACCTTGTGTCAAAGTAAAAGTTTTTTGTTGTTGTTGTTGTTGTTTTTTTTTTTTTTTTTAATGGGCTGAGGGTGTAGCTCAGCATAAAGACCCTGGCCTCAACCCTCAGTATCACAAAAGAAAAAATGTTTTAAAAAAGAATTAAGAAATTTCCTGTCGGAAAGCACAAGTGAGCATGCCGGGCAGTTGAGCGCACCGGGTCCCGTCACGGCGTGTCTGCCCCTCCCTTCTCCTCCCAGCTGAGGGATGCCTCTGATCTCCAGCAGGTCCGAGGTGGGGCCTCCTCTATCCTCACCAGAGCTGAGCTCCCAGGCCACCTGCAGTATGAATTTTTAACACCAAACTTTAAAGCGTCCTGTCTCAGCCTGGCAGTGTCACTCTCCCGAGCCTCCAGACCTAACGCTCTGATGCGCTGCATTAGGACTGGGAGGGTTAACTCATGGTCACCTCCACACCCGCCCATTTCCCCACAGGTAACCCTGAGGCCTAGGGGGATGAAAAGGAAAGCGATGCGCTTGGTGTCCGGGATATCCTCGGAATAACCGAGAGCACAAGGCAGAGCATATTCTTGAATTTTCGGGGCCGTGTACATATTTCTACCTTTTCACTTTTTTTTAAGCATGACTATTTTTACTTGGATACATTTCTGTGATCTTTCTACTTCAAAAAAAAAAGGCTTTATGATTTGTAAGATCTCCAGCACATATAGATGACGGGATGTTTTCCAGTTTCCATGGAAAGCCTAAAACGTAGCTAGAAATCCAGAATTCGCTGTTGACAGTGGAAGAGGATGGTTGTGTTGAGCGGCTAATTCCGTTCGTGGGCATAAGGTTGATTGTTATTTTCTCCCCGTGGCTTTCTATATTTTTGAAAGTTTCAAAATTAAGAAGAAAAAGTTGTGTATAAAAATTGCCTGAGTTTAAATGAGCTGGGGGAGGGTGGAGTCTTCAGCATGCAGTAGACTGGCAAACGCGCAGAAAGCCACCAGGGCTGGAGCTCAGCCCCATGCAAATTCAAGCCTAGATGTCTTAAATATTTAAATGCAAAAGTCCATAAAAACCCAGGAGAAATTTTAGGTGGGTATTTATATAAAGAGGGGGTGGGAGGGTCTTTTTAAGTGTGATGGTAAAAATAGACATCCCAAAGGACGCGCCGAGCTTTCTGGAGTTGGAGGGAAGGAGGGAGGGCGGCAAAGCTGTTCTCAGTGGACAGGACAGGGAGCGGCTACTCTATATATAACAGAACCTGTCTTAGTTACTTTTCGTCTCTGGGACTCAATACCCGACATCCACAACTTTGGGAGGAAAGAGTTATTGTAGCTCACAGTTTCAGAAGGTCTCACTGTGTTCATGGGTGGGCAGCTGGGAAATGGTGGGATGACATGGTGGGGCTGCAGCTGGAACTGGAGTTTCTGGGGCAGAGATCCTCAGAGCATGGTGGAAGAGAGAGACGGGGGAAGGGTGGAACTGGCGCACACCCCTCCCTGATCAACCCCCTGGCACCCACCTCCTCCAGCCAGGCCCCCCTCCCAGCACAGCGTCCACCGGAACAGGAGGCTTTTGGGGGCACTCCAGATCCAAACCACCGCAGAGCCCTTACAAAGCAATAATAAAAGGGTCAATAGCCCCACAAGACCTCGAGATTCTCGGTTCCTTACCAGACTCTTTCGCCGTCGGCCATCGGAGGGGGCTGACTTATAGCCTCCCACCGACAGCTTCTCTTCTGGGTTTTGGTTCTCTCCCAGACATCCACCCCCTTCATCCCTTCCTGAATTCCGTTCCCCTCTTGCCGCTCCTGTCGGCTCCTCGCCCGCTCCACCGCAGCGTGCCTGTGTCTGCGCTGTGCTACGGTTGTTGGCCCTTTTTCACGTCTCGGTCTCACTTCTTCCGTGGTGTACCAGCTTGCCTGTCTGCTGCCTGTCTGTCCGTCTTCCCAGGATCTGTTAAACGTATCTGAAATCTGACCCTGTTCAGATCTGCGCTGCTCGAGGTCGTCCCACCCCGTGTGTCTCACTCTTGCCTCCATGGAGAAGTCCCAAATTGTGGCCGGGTGCTCAGGACACTTGCAGTGTGGATCGTTCTTCCCCGCCTCACCTCCGACCAAAGCCCAGTCCGGCCCACCGTGGGCTCCCCGGCCCCGCCCCAGCTGTCTGTCCTGACCCACAGGTGCGTCCCGGCTTCCCCTTCCTCCCACCTGTGCACACACACACATGCTCAGGCATCTCTGCTTTTGTGGTGAGGAAGGGGACGCTGTCCTACCCAACTCCAGAATGTCTTAACATGGGGTCGGGGGAGGAAATTCAAGAGGGGTTCTGAATAGAGTCCCAGAAAAATAGCACCTTTCTTTTCACTAATATCCAACTGTAAATGCTGTCTGTGTCCATCACTGCCTGAAAGGTCAGCGGTTCTTAGACCCAGGACTGCCACTGAGTTTGTCACATATTGTACCAGTGAAGGACAGTTGTTGCTGTATCACAAACCAGGGCTTCTTGATGTTACAACGACTGAACTTTGAAATAACTGGGTTTTTGTTTTGTTTTGTTTTGTTTTGTTTTTTTAGTAAACATGTATATTAAAACATTATCCTGGTAAGGTAGCCCACACCTGTAATCCAAATGTTCTGGGAGGCTGAGGTGGGAGGATCCTAAGTTCAAGCCCATCCCAGGCAACTTAGCACTCTGTTTGAAAATTTAAAAAAATAAAAAGGGCCAGGGATGTAGCTCAGTATGAAAGCCCTGGCTGCCCTCCCTAGTACTGCCAAAGAAAAAGTCCTGACCATTTCCTAAACTTCAGGGGAGACCTTGGCTCGAGGCCAGGCACCCAGTGAGGCAGGGCGCACCTGGAGGGCGTGTCTGGATTTTTGCTGTTCCCAGACCAGGCGCTCTGCGCTGTGCCTGCCTCCTGTCACTGTCACCGGCCAGGTCCCCACAGAGGGCTACTCACTGGTGTTATAGTTTTCCCTCTCTCTCTACTCAGAGTCACTAAGCTTAAACATACAAACACACACTTGACCACCTTCTTACACATATGCATCCTCTGACCAAATGGTGCTTCTGTGAGGAACTTTTTCTTAAATATAACTAAATGGACCCCCAAACCCACAGAGAGCCTGCATTATGCAGGGGCCTCTCATCTCCCGGTTCTCCCTTCCATCCCCCAACTGCCTGCTCTGGCAAGCTGCGTCCCCTGTCCCCATCTGGGATACTGTCTAGCGGCATATCTTTCTCCCTGTGATGGCCTTGGATGATCTAAGGGGTGTCATATTCTTCATGGTCACTTGGCCAGTGGGCAGTTGCCCTTGACTATCAACATCACCATGGTTTTGTGTGTGTGTGTGTGTGTGTGTGTGTGTGTGTGTGTCTATTTGTTTTGAGGCAGGGTCTCGCCCCATAGTCCGGTCTGGGCCTGCACTATGCCCAGGCTGGCTCAGACTCTGTGATGTCAGGTCTAGAACATGAGTTTTGTCACTGTGTCCAGACTTGTTTTTGAAACACCCACATTGATGCACATTTTGGACCTGTTCAGCTCCACGTGTGTGTGCCTCAAACTTGGGCACCCGGTGTGACGAGACCTGCACAGGACCGTCACCTCATGGTTCTTCCCGTGGGAGGTGACACTGTTTCCGTTTGGGCAGCACTTGCCTGTCTGCCCGCTGACCATGTCGGTGGTGAAGGTTGACTTCCATCTCAGGCCGAAGGAGAGCTGAAGTGACCATTCCCAAGCTCCCTGGGTTGCGTGTGGACACCACCCAGCCCTACATACGGGCACACACCCTTGAACTTGGGTGTCGGTCAGGGCCTTGGAACCAACAGCCCCTAGAAACCAAGGGCCCACAGCGGCTGCAAATCAGGCCGGCCTCGATTGCATCTTTTATTATTTCTAATAGTTTTAGTAAAGGAACGCGGTCCTCCTTCCCAGCCCATCTGCATTTCTGTCCCTAATTCCACTGCCTTGTTCTAGCTTCCACTCTGATCAGTCCCAAGAGCTTTGGTGACGTCTCTTCGTGGCTTTTGTATCTTATGTATACGTATCTCACTGTTGTTTACGTTGTTTTTGTTTTTCTTTTAAGAAAAGATCTTTGCATTTTGCTCACCAAATTTTGTCACTTTACCGAGTTTCATAAATTAACATGAGAGATAAACTGAACCTTATTTATATCAAATGCAGCAGCAGATTAGAGCGGTCATCATTAGCTTTCCTTGCCACTAGCGTCTTGTAACTCGATTTTCTGAAAATGGAATTTATACCATATTATTTGAATTCCCACATTCAATATCTGTGTCCCTGTTGTGGTGAGATAGATTGTTTCGTTTTTGCAGACATTTGCGACTGGTATGCAGGACTTTACTCTTTTCTTGTCTGTACCCAAAAACCATGGGACGCATTGGTGTCTCTGTCCTGCTGAGTAAAGGGAGACCCCTAGGTCTGGTGAGCCAGTGACAGGATCACCAGCCGACAGTGAGTTTGTTCCCTTTTGTGACAGCCAGAGCATAGGTCCTCTCCTGCCATTCCTGCCTTGAAAAGGAGCATCTTTGTTACTTTTCTGCAGAGGATGCTGGGGGTTCTGGGTGTGGAGGGAGTATCCTCTTTCCTGCTCACCAGATGTCCCAGCATTACCCCTGACCCGGGGGCTTTCGTAGATCCCGTGTGATTGGAACTCTGCCACGGTGACTATATAGTGCCTTTATTTTCTATTCTACATACTTCACTGGTTTTGCCCTAGTCTTTAAAACAAGTTCCGCTTGTGCTGTTGTGATCGTCTGTGCTTTTTCAGCGTCAGCTGTTTCTGTGTAACGTTTGATTTCCCACACTTAGTTCTGGTTGGTGTGCCTTCAGATCTCACCTCCGTGAACCTTTTTATTTTAAAAAAAAAAATCAAGCCTATCTTTGCCTCTTTTCTCAAAATACCTTCCTACTCCATTGTGTTAAATTTTGCGTCCAGATGCCAATTGCCTGTTTCATTTTCACTGGCACACCCGGCCTGGTCCCGCCTGCGGGCACAGCTCTCCTCCTCGCTCGCTGACCTTGCTGTTGACGCCCGCTTTCTGGTTCACAGTGTCTGTCTACGCCCGCTGGTCTGCGCAAGGAAGATGTGCTGGGTTAGTTGGCTGAGCGCCAGGGTCTTTTCTTCGGCCCAGCAGGAACAAGGCTTCTTATTCCCGAAGTTCACGTCCACGTGCAAAACCCATGAGCTTTGGGAACTCTTCAGTGTTACCTGTGTTATTGTTCTTACCGCACCGTAGTGTTATTACAGTCCATGTGTAGCACAACAGCAAATTACACTTCGTTACATTAACCCTCCCTCTGCAGTGAGATCTAGAATCTTCTAGAACCTTCTGAACCTTCAAATTCCCACTAATGAATTCCTTAAAGTTCCCTGGATTTCCCAGCAGCCCTTCTCCTACCTGCAGAATGCACGTGCTATTGGCATAGGGGTCACGTAGTGGTAAGACTGTTTTGCTCCCTGGCATATGGTACTGCATTTTCCACATATTTGAGGCTTGCCAGGTAGGCCCCAGGAGGTGACCTACATAGACAGAAATGCTCAGCTATTGCATCATTTTGAACAATTCAGCTACCTTTTTTATTTTGCCTACATTGAGAAATGCATTGACTGGATATCCAGGATCCTTCTGCAAGTTAACTCTGGGAATCTTTGTCACGTGGAAAAGAAAATGACCAAATTCATTTTACTGTCCAGAATTACAATGACACCATTGTGCCCTGGTAATACAAAGGTTAGGCTGGAAGCCACTTCAATGGCATCTGTGTCTTCCTGCCGGGGAGGTGGTATCAGCTGACGGTACCCAGTCTTGGATGTAAGAAAGAGGGCTTGGCCTGGCCGATGAAAGTCACGTCCACAGTAGATCCTACGACAAACCCAGGAAGGTTGTTTTGTTTTGTTTTACTTAAAATTCTCATCATGACCTTCCTCTATACAGTATTAAAAGTGGCTTTAAGACAAGACAAAGGATCGATCAGGCCCCTGGAGCCAAGTCTGGGAGCTGACGGGATGGAACTCAGTGGGGAAGGGAACTTTTAAGGCTTGGTTTTGAATAAAAAGCTCAATTATTCAATAACCCAATGTGACTAAGACATTTCCCTCCATAGGATGTTTTTTTTTTTTTTTTAAGAGCTCAGTATCGCTGTGGTACCCTGATCTACTGTTTGTTTGACTATGAGGGAAAACTTTACCCGGCCATTAACCTTGCTATTCTTCCCCCACATCTAAGGATTGCGGACTTCCTCTGTGGTATTTTAGTGATTGAGACAGGATGGAGGGCATTCTGGAAGATGCGTGGCCAACGCCGATGAGGTCAGAATGAAGGGAAGGGACGGTCTGCGTGGGGCCAGCAAGTCTGGCCCCATCTGATGGTCTGTCTCACACTTCCCAAGTAGAATAGTTGCTGCTGAATTATTCATCCTCACATCGCCCTAAGCCAGGCACTTAGGCGGCCACGACACAGACTCCGGCTGCCCGCGAGAGGGAGATGAAGGTGCTGCCTGTCCTCTGGCAGGTGGCTTCCAGCCCTGCCACGCCACCGGCCTCCAGCTCACAGACAGGGCCGTCGGGAGGGGAGGGAGCTGCGGGCAGACATAGCAAATGACTCTAAGCCCAGGTGAGCCCAGCATTTCATTTCCAGGCTTGGCAGAGAGCTTGGGAAGAAGTTGTGGAGTCAGACGGTCACTGGGGATGTGGGTGGTCAGAGGGACCTGTCTGAAGCGGGGAGATGGCCCCAGGAAGAAGCCACGTTGGGCCCAGCCTTGGGGGAGGAAGCGAGGAAGCTGGGAGTGACTATGAGCATGAAGCAGAAGATTGTTTATACTTAGCTTTAGCTCTGCCAGCAAGCTTTTTCTTAACAGTCCCTCCCAACTAGTACTTAGGGCAGAAGAGTGGGTGAACGGACCTTCACATCTGGGACTAACGGCAGGATTCACCGTAGGCCAGCTGCCCCCCAAGCCCTAGCACTGTTAGTCACTGTCGCCCAGAGCCTCAGTTTCCTCACCTGAGCATGCAGGTCTTTGACATCTCCTGTATGGACAGTGCAGGGATTAATACACAGGGATAAATATGTGCAATCACGTGGGTTCCCCACTTACCCACTGGCGGCCAGTAGCTTGGCTGGCTCTTGCTGCCCCCAGGCAGGTGCTCACGCAACAAGAGGACAGAGCCTGACAGGTGACCCGAAGGCCAGAATGGATGGCACAGACCGGGCAGCTCTCCAGCCGCCAGGAAGGCCCACCCAGCGGCAGGCCAGACTGCCGGCTTTTCCAGAGCATCTAATTAGATCAAAACTAAAGAAGAAACAGCCCAGTCTGCTCTCCAGTGCTGCTGTCGCTTGAGTCCCGGCGCAGGCCAGCACCTGAGGGCACAAGCCCGTTGCCTGTGTCTTGGTACTTACCCCATGACAGCGGTCTCGATGGAGGGAAGGGGTACACAGGCTACAAGAGCAGGAGGTGGACAGTCGTAGCTGGTGCCTTGGTGGAGCAGCTTGCTGTGAAAGCCCTGTTCTCAACTGCCAGTCGCCTTCTATGTCAAAGAAAAATACATAGAGGACTGGGAGTATAGCCCAGTGGTTAGAGTACAAGACTAGCACACCCAAGGCCCTGAGATCTAGTCCCCTAAGCTACATAAAAATGCCGGGTATGATGGTGCGTGCCTGTAATCCCAGCTCTCAGGAGGCTGACGCAGGAGGATTGCCGTGAGTTCAAGGCCAACCTGGGTTACATAGTAGATTCAAGACCAGCCTGGGCTACAGAACGAGAACCTGACTCCAAAACAAAAATATGTGTATGTGCGTGTATATATATTTTTTAATTGCTTCCTCACGAAGATGTATTCTTCATGTGCCTTTGAACAAGAGAGTGAATTCTGAGTCAGGGTTGGAGTCTTGCAGATAGGCAGCGTGCGGCACCGGGCAGATCTGGGCGTCCCCAGTGGGATGACATCTCCTCATCCGGGTCCTTTCCAGGCCTGGCCGCAGCATCTCTGCAGACGCATACATCCTGTGCCCACGTGCGTCCTGCGCTGTTGGTCACATTGCTTCTGCCGTCAGCACTGGAGTTAACAGTCGAAACACACGGATAAAGCTACTGCCGTGGTCTTTGCTTTTGTATCATCCCTGCGAGTTTTCAGTCTCCTCCTTATCATTACGTCACCTACCTACAAAAGCGGGCTCACTCATCGGCCAACCCGTGCCTGTCCGGCCGCCTGGCGTCGCCTGGACGAGGCCCAGCCTGTTGCGGCTGCTCGGCTCCAGTGTTTGCTTATTTCTTCCAGGGTCCTTTCATTTCTGTATCTGACACGTCTGTCCCTGTAATCAGAGCCCCTCTTCTTTAATATTACCACAATACTCTTTTCATCCCAAGAAATTCTGGATGTTCTTAGCTACTGCTAATCAATGTGGAAATTTCTGGTTGTCTCTAAAGCACGTAATGTTTCTATTTTCTAAAGCTGTTTGAGTCAGAGCCTGGGGAAGAGCCTCGCCTTGCATTTGGTCTTGAATTCGGGGTCATTTCATCCCACGTCTGCTGCTCTTTTTCTTGCAGTTTATTTCCTTCAGGAAACAGCATCCGTTTGTCCAGAGCTTTGCCCTGGCGTTGACGTTGCTGTCCTTGCTCGGGCCTCTGACTTCTGCACGCTCCTTAACTGACTGTGGAGGCCTCATGACATTCAGGCCGGAGCTTGTCAGCCCAAACTCACTTCACAGTTGGTCCCAGTCATCTCCGTGTGGTCTCAGGGTAAGAAACGAGCTCACACAGAGGAGAAAGACCCTGATGACAGCCAGTGAACGCGAGGACCCGGTCTGGCTGTGCTCGCGTTCTGCCCTCGAGCGCGGGGCGTTACTTTACCCGTGCAGGTAACTCTAGTCTGCCCAAGGCCAAGTGGCTGAGAGGCATTTTGTTCTACCAGCCACACTCGGGCCTCTCCAGACACAGGCTCCCTAGTCAGGCCTTTGTATCCTCATCACACTTGCAACTCTGTAGTGTGTGATTTAAAGAAAGAAAATGGGCTTACCATCCGACCCACTCACTGCTGCCTCTGGAAGAATGAGCTGCCCTGTGCTGCGTCAGATCTAGAGAAGTGACAGGCAGGTCCCGGCTGGCCCGATGCCTCTCCCAGAGGGTGCAGGTGCTCCAGGTGCAGGGCTGCAGCTGGCCCATGTGCCCTGCCTGGCAATGACCAGAGCCTGGCTGACAGTCGCAGACCATTTCTGACCACTCTGGGAAGTGACCAAATGTCCCTTTGTTTTGGCACAGCAGACAGTGTGGGCTGTAGGTGACTCGATTCAGATGGAACCACCAGTGGATTTGATTTAAGTTACTTGGTGTCCACAACTCAGCTGGACACTGGCCAGAGGGGGTTTTCTTCCCAGCAGGGAATGGAAATACGAGGCGTAACTGAAATCGGGTTTAACTGTTACTCTTACCTCATTTGATATAATGGTCATCAAATGGGACCTATATGGCTGGTGTCTGAGCAGGCAGGTGACATTCTAGCCACATAGCCACCCCTCCACGTGGCTTTATTTCCAACAGGTATTAAAACCACTGTTTCTGGGAGGTGATCGCTTAGCAGCCAAACTCCGTAGCAGCTCAGCCCAGTCTCTTGCCTGGGGGGGGTCAGTGGAGCCGCTCTGAAGCACCACAGTGGCCCTGGCCAGGGAAGTCACCAGGAGGCGTCACCTGGCCTGTGCACACACACACCTGCCAACGAGGGAGTGGTTTGACCTCACGTAGAAGAGGAAGGATGGGGCTAATCCCAACAAGAAGGCTGTCAGGAAACCTTCCTCTCTCCCTCCTTCCCACTCCCTCATCAGCCCTGTGTGTTGGCCCCAGATGAAGCAGCGTGCCCACAGCCAGGGCAGAGGGAAGCCTCACCTCCCAGATGCCAGCCGTGAGCTGTTGCCGCGAGAGCAGCGTGAACAGGTCAGGCGCTGCTGGTTGTTTTGTGTATTAGTTAATCATTTGCATCTGGTGTCGCCCATTCCCTCAGCCGGTGCTGGGCCTGTGCTGATACGCAAGTCATCGGTGTATAGACAAAACATACTCAGACAGGAAGTAAGTGCAATGTTAAAAAAAAAAAAAGCAAACAAGTGAAAAACCCAGGCCTGGTGATGGCAGAGGCCTCAAGGTGTAGGGGTAAGCATGGTAGATTCAGGGAACAGAACAGAACTAAAGAAACAGGTAGAGGAAATACCAGAGGTGTGTTGGTTGATCAGGCTGCAGAAGGAATTTACACAGACTAAGTGTCACCTTTTTTTTTTTAATTTCTTTACATTGTATGAAAAAAAAAGCACTTCTCTAAGAAACAACCCACCACACAGCGACCTTCTTGAGGAAGCCATTCAGCTCCCAGGCTCCTATGTTTAGAAAACAAGATATTGTTCCAAAAGTGGAAAATAGCCTTGGAGAAGGAGCTGAGGTGTTGACCC
Organism: Ctenodactylus gundi; assembly: GCA_004027205.1. NCBI lineage: Eukaryota > Metazoa > Chordata > Mammalia > Rodentia > Ctenodactylidae > Ctenodactylus > Ctenodactylus gundi. The sequence continues at coordinate 583,312 of PVKB01000480.1, read as the reverse complement.
TCTGTACCACCTGAAGCTCCTCAGACACCATGAGTATCCAGGAAGAGCCAGAAAGAAACTCATGGGGCCAGTTGTACACCCCAGGCTGACAGAGGCACCCTCAAGCCCCTGGGCACAGGAGGCCATGAGCAGGCTTGCAGGGCAAAGGAGGAAGGAAGGCAGCCTTGCCAAGGAACAGCGAGGTGGAGCTGGGCCTGCAGGTGACAGCCCTGACACCGCACGTGGATAGAGATCTAGATGTCCCTACGGTAATGCTATCCCATTCAAGACAGCTGCCTCTGTCACAAAGAGAAGAAAATGCTTTAAAATATTTTTATGACTGCATCCAGTCAAGATAAGACAATAAGAAACTAAAGCCCAATCTCATGCATAAATATTTATGGAAAAAACACTAAATAAAATATAAGCAAATAGATCTCAGAGGCTTATTAAATGCATGATACGCCACAACCAAACAGGCAGAAGATCACCGGGATAATTTGCTATTTTAGCAGGTCGGAGGAGAAAATCCGTTTCATTAGCTCCGTAAATGCTGTAAAGGTCCTTAATAAAATCGGTATCTATCTTTTATTAAAAAGCCATAATAAAATAGGAACAGTTGGATATTTCATTAACACAATAAAAACAAATTTAAAGCCAAAAATCAGCAGTACAGTGGAGGGTGAAAGATGGTGTTGCTCTTAAAGTCAGGCGCCAGACGAGGGTTCTCCCTGTGGTCCTGTGTCACTCTGCTCAGTTCCCCAAGAGAAGGGCAGCAGGCGCAGGAGAATTCCACTCTGACCTAACTTGCAGATGAGTCTGCGGCATGGGTCCCCAGCCGACCCGTTCCCTGTCTCTGCTGTCAGGAACCAGGCCACACAGCAGAAAATGGGCGGCAGGCCGGAGTTTGAAGCTTCATCTGTATTTACAGCCGCTCCCCGTCACCAGCATTATCTCCAGAGCTCGTCCCTGCCAGATCAGTTGCAGTATTAGATACTACTGGGAACTGCACATGCGAGGCATTTAGGTTGTATGCTGCTGACGGGAATCCGATGCCTGATGGGCTGAGGCAGAGCTGAGGCGATGATGCCAGCGCTGCCCCCTTCCTGTTGGTGGAAAACTGTCTCCTGTGGAACTGGTCCCTGGTGCCAGAAAGGTTAGGGCCCACTGGTGTTCAGGACCACAGAAACCCAGCAGAGCAGCTGGAACGCCGTCATGAGCGTTCCTGTCCAGAAGCTTTCCCGCCCTCCCTCTGCCCCGCTGGACTCTGCTGACAAACTCCAGCATGCAGACTGGATGTCACGTCCTGTCCTCCGTGAGACTGGCCCTGCTTGCGTCCGCAGAGCCTTTTGATACTCGGGGGGGCAGGGGGGTCACTGTGCCCAGTCACCGAGAGTCTGCTCCTCCGTCACCTCCCAGTGAGTCGCCAGGAACAGGGTCCCCACCGAGGGGTGTCCCCTCACCCCCGTAAGCTAGTAGGAAGACAGCACCAAGGCCACCAGGCCATTGCCAGCTCAGCCCCCGAGAAGTTCACGTCCCTCTGTGTGGTGCATGGTAGGCCCTCCACAGGCATGACGGGTCCGCCCTCACACAGTCATCGGCGGATACCTTCGGGGAGGGACGGTGGCACACTGGAGCACGACTGCATGGCTTCGGGGGGCACAACCTTGCCCTGCTCTCGTGAGACTGCAGACCAGCCCTTTGTTTCTTCCCCGTGACACCTGACATCTGTGCTCTGAGCGGCTTTCCTGTAGGTAGTCCCTGCCCCTTCCCGGCTCCTCCCCTCGGCGCCCCTCTCCCCACAGGGCTTCTCTCCCTCAGAGCTTGGCCCTCCGCCCCCTTCTCCATGTCCATGCTCTGTGCTGGGCGGCCTGTGTGCAGCTGGGTGGAACGGATCATCCCCTACACACAGGCTGGGCTCCTTCCCTTTGTAGTAAAAAGGATTCATCTTCAGGTATTTCTCTTTTGAGACCAAAGAAATTTACAGTGTGGTTCTGAGATCCTGGCTTTTGACTTGAGTCCAAGAAGATGCAAATCTGGGAAGCCGGCCCTGTGCGTTGTCTACACAGCCACTCGCATCTGAGAGGCTGGCTCCACAGTGCCAGACCCCGCCAACACTCCAGTGCGTTGTGTGGAGTGGCACAGGCTCGCGTGGAAAGCCCTCCTGTAAGCTGAGGTATTTCTGGATGACCTGTTAACACCTGTACCATGTAAATGCTGTGTAAACAGTTGTCCCAGCATTAATGACAAGGGAAAAAAGTGTGTGTGTGTGTGTGTGTGTGTGTGTGTGTGTGTGTGTGTGTGTGTGTGTGTTCAGTTGTTCAGTCTTTCCTGGGTGTTTCTCACCCCCGGTGGGTTGAGTCCTCTAGATGCGGACCCTGCGGATCCCGAGGCCAGGCATCCTCCGTTCTCACGGCTGCTCGTGTCAGCCTGATTGTTTAGTAGTGAAATATGCACCAGCCTGTCCTGGGGCCGGACGCCAGTGCTCAGGAGGCTGAGTGGCAGGAAATGCGCGGTCTCCAGCATGGGTCTGATTTCCTTTCCGTCAACCTTGACCGTGTCCTTTGAAGTTCCTCGTAAAAATCTTGTGTTCGCCCAGAGAATACCCCGGAATGACCTGTGGGGGACAGATTGAATGAGCGGTGTATTCCAGGCGGGGCTGGAATCTCCGCCACACAGGGCGTCATGCGGCGCAGGCGACAGATCAGGGCAGGCTGTCCTGTCGGCTCCAAACAGGTGAGGGGACTAAATTTTTTATAATAAATTGTTCTGCTGAGCAAACAGTCTGTGCAGTTCTAACTGGCTTTGGGAAATAAATGATTTTGGGCTAATGTCAGGCGCCAAATAACAAAGTGGCAGTTGAGCCTTCAGAGCAGAAGAAATGAGAAAGCTTTGGGAGGAGCACGTGCACTTGGGCTCATCACCGCCGTAAAGTGGCACGTCGGGCTGTGATGTCACTTTCGCCTCCGGGGGTTCTGCGGTCCTTACCGAGAGCCGTGTGTCTGGTGCATTGGCCCTGTCGTAGAGGTGTGAGTCCTTAGGACCCAAGGAGAGATTGCATCCTGGTGCAGCTTTGCAAGTGTCTCTAAATTTCCAGCTAGTTATATTCTCTTTGACATAAAAAAGCACCCCATCTTTAAAAAACAAGAGAGAGAAAGAAAAGAATAACAAGCCTACGAGGTTTTACAACAACCTCTGGCTTCGTCCGTTGTCTCCGGCGGTGGTGCCTGGCCCTGGCTGTGTCCAGGAGCCGCATTCCCTCTGGGCCTGGCGGTCACCACAAAGCTGGAGTTGAGTAGCCCTGTGCACACCAGCAGAGCTCGGTGTTGTCGCAGTCCCTGGAGCGCTTGGGAAGGGAGGGCCGTTCTCGTAATGAAAGGAAAGTGGCCACTGTTAGCGCGTTCAGTGTTGTGGTCCGTTCCGGGGTTGCTTAGGGACCGCAGCTAAACTGACCTGTAGGTGGAAAACTGGACGTTGGTTTCCAGGCAGTGCCTCAGACAGCCCAAAAGGCGCCTTCCTGTTGAAATGTGACGAATTTCTTTTCTTTTCTTTTTTTTTTTAATAACTGAGTTGAAATCTTTGGGAGATGAGGCACTGATTCCTGGGTATTAAGAATCCTAGTGAGGGCTGGGGAAATGGCTCAGTGGTCAAAGTACTTTCCTAGCAAGTGCTAAGTCAAGCGCTAAGTACCGGAGTTCAATTCCCCGGCACCACATAAGCCAGGCGTGGTGTTGTATGCCTATAATCCCAGCACTCGGGAGGCTGAGACAGGAGGATTGCCCTGAGTCCAAGGCCAGCCTGGGCTCCATAGTGAGTTCAGGACCAGGCTGGGCTACCAAGTGAGATCCTGTCTCAAAAAAAATTTTTAAAAAAGAAGAATTCTACTGAATATCCAAAGCCATCTCCTATGTGAGAAGCAGTTGCCAGGAAACCTCAGGCCTGCCTGGATCCCTCGGACCGTGTGGCACCTGGGTATTACTTCACCACCAAAGGACCCAGCCTACCTTTCTGCCTCTGTGAGAGGCTAGACTTGGGATTCCCTTTCCTGGAGCCAGGTGTATCAGACCCCTGCTCTGCCCAGCAAGGCGTATGGCACAGGAGGGAACAGCGGAGGTTGGGTGGGACCCCATGAGGTCCCCTGCAGCTCCAAACCCCAGGATCTGGGCACCACACGGAGTTGGAAGAAAGGTCAGAACTCTGGCCCAGGGGCTTTCCTGGTAGAGGGTCAGCAGAGGGGAGTTCAGGGAGTGGTCCAGGCCGGGGCCCCTCTCTCCCCTCGTTCCCTAAGATCCAGCGAACACCCACTGTGCACCTTTCTCGGGGTGACCTGGAGACACACAGCAGATGTAGCTGGTCCCCCGTCTCCACCCCGACCACAAACCTGAGCACCTCAACACACAGGAGACCCCAGAGCAAGAAAACGGCTGTGGAGGACGGACCCCAATGCAGGGGTGTCCCATCCAAAGGGGACACATGGTCCACAAAAACCAACCTGAGGCAGAGATTCTGAGACGAGGGCAATGTCAGCCAGGTAAAGCAAAATGAAACACAGAAAAACGCACGAGTCATAGGAAAATGAAGCCAGGTGGGTAACAGGTGTGAAGAGTCAGCTGAGGAGCTAGCAGGGAGGACGCACGTGCGGCCGTACAGTGTGCGTGCGCTCAGCCACAGACCCCTGGCGTCGAGCTAAAGAGCCTTCCGGAAGGTGGCAGAAAAGGATTTTTTTTTTTAAGAAAGAATATAAAGGAAAGCCTGAACACGACAGGGAGGACAGGAGGTGTGGGCCAGCGGCATGCGGGGAGTAGAGGAGCTCTGAGGAGGACGGGCGGGACATCTGAAGAGGAGTTCCCCAGAACCGAACTGAGTTGGAAAGCAGTGGGGCTGGCCCGGAGGGAGGGACAGGGCCCCCTGGACCGGGCGCAGGGTCGTCCACAGCCAGCCCGCACACACGTAGTCCTGATTCTTTTTCTCCTAAGTCTGTGGCACGTGGCCCCCAACATCAGAAAATCTGTCAGATGTCAGGCACCGTCGCGGCACGAGTGGGCGGGCGAGAGGGTGAGTTCTGTGTGCTTCAGTGCCGGCAAAGACCGGGCTGATGAGCGTTCGCGCCGTGTCTGAGCTGTCACTGCGCCCCTCAGAGCAGTGAGCTCCCCACTTCATTCCCTACCCAGAGCACCTCTCAGCTTGCTGTAGGCGACATGACCCTCCTTTCTGTGGTGACCTTCCACCCCAGCCGGGCACACTCCTGGAACTCTAGCACTCTGGGAAGCCGGGGTAGGAGGGCCGCGAGGCCCAGCCCACACTGAGCACATTGCAAGACCCTGTCTCAAAATTTACATAAAAGACCCTCAGCCCTTTTAATGATCAGTTTTATCGCTTTGTAATTATTCAGTTACCTTTATGCAGCTGTTTCTCTGTGAGGCGTGGGGGTGGTGGCCCTAGGCGGGTACTGTGGCGCGCTGGTAGTTTCTCCATCCTGCCCCATACCCTTGTACCCGGCACGTCACGGTGGAGACCCGCTGGGTTTTCATCTTACAGCAGCAACACCTTCCCCATGAAATCATCCCAAAAATAGCCTTATTTATATAGGCCTTTCGATGGGCTGTGTCAGACTTGTCTCAGACCAGCCTGGATGCTGGGTTCTGTTTCAGACCGACGATAGGACCACTGGCGTCCTAGCATAGAGCTGCAAGCTAGGAACATCCGGGCCCTGGAACCAACCCATGCCGGGGCCTGAAGGCAGCACTGCCTGCTCTCCGTGCCCCGTGCCGGGGCGCCTGGCCCACGCTGTGGCCGTGTCTCACATTGTATTAGTTGCAAAGCAGGTCTCAAGACAGAGCTGTCGTGGGCAGGCGTATCTGGGTGTCCTGGCCTGTCTTGGGGAGCAGGTCCACCTGTCACTCACAGGATGGTACGTTCAGGACCCTGGCCACCTGCCCAGTACAGAATCCTGTAGATAGAGGACCAAGGTCAGGAACTCTCAGCCAGGAGGACACACAGTGGGTCATCAGCGAAGACTGGAGCATCGAATAGAAATAGAACCTGCTGGCTAAGGAGAGGGGACTGTGCCACTCCTCAGAGCCCGCCCCGGGAGGGAAGGCTGGAGGAGAGGTGGAGTTAGGAAGTAAGGTGCCCGGTCAGTGGTGGAGGCCGGCCTGGCACATGGCACAGAGCAAAGAAGGGCCCAGGCAGCAGAGGCTCCTGCAGGCCTTGGAGTTGTTGGGCACACGCCGTGGGCGAGGCCGGCCGTGTGTGCAGAGAAGGCCATGGCTAACGGGGAGCACCTGGCAGGGTGGCAGGAGCCACAGTGGGGCCAGCCCTGAGCCCAGCCCGGTCCCGTGGGCCTGCAGGAGCCTTCCAGGGGTTACAGTCACTCTCCGTCATGTCCTCCAGGCAGAGTGCCACCGGGACCCATCTCGAGCAGGTGGGGCAGGGGTGTGTCCCGTGGCCATCTCAGCCTGCGCAAACTTGGAGATTGGCAGGCCCCTGCTCTCCTGTCTCACGACACGTGCCCTGAAGCCACATATGTGCTTTCCAGCTCCTCAAGGAAGTACTTTAAAAAACAGAAAAGTAAATAAGAACCTGCAGACTGCTTTTATGAGCAAGGCGGGGGTAGAGGCAAGATCGGAGAGTCCGCGCTGCAAATGGCAGAGGCCGGCCCACGTCCTCAGCCAGCCAGCCACCTGCCTGCCCCCAGTTCTCTCCATCCTGGCAAGGCCTTTACAGCCAAGGGCCTGTCCCAAATGTAGCCTTTCCTTGGCTCTATCGCTTAACCTCAGCCTGGCAAACTTCTATACATCCTTCAAAATCCAGCTTACCCTTCACATCCTCTGAATCCTCCCTGCCTTTCTCTTCCCAAGGAAAATAACTCTCTTGCCTCTTTTTCCAGAGCACTTTGTTCGGAGTGCTGACTCAACCCTTGGCGGGAAGCCAGATTTTATCTTGCTGTGGCTCTGCTTCCCCACCCGACAAGATTAGGAGCCACACACAGCAGGCCGCTCTGCTCCCCAGATGTGATTACCAAAGTGGATGAATCCCACAGGCCACCTCCCCCAGCCCAAGGGCCGTGGGCAGAGTGACCCCTTGTGGGTCTGCACGGCCCCTTGCCACCCCAAACCTGGCCATCCTGCCCGCACTGAGCCTGACTCGCCTCCGTCTAACCTGCTTTCTCCCTCTCGTCTCCCCAGGGCCGACGAGATTGAAATGATCATGACTGACCTGGAGAGGGCAAACCAGGTAAGATAGGGCCTTAGGTACAGCGGCCCCATCCTGCGTGGCTGCCAGTGCCACCAGGGCCTGGGATTATGAGATGCCTTTGATGATGTCACGAGGGTGGGAACTGACCGGTCTTGGCATCGCTGCTGCAGCCCTGCCGTCCCAGACGCGCCATGTGGGTATCACGCCACAGGGTCACTCGCTGTCCCTCACCCTTTGTCCCTGTGACACCTGCTGCAGTGTGGAGGCATCAGCAGCAGGTCCTTTACAGCCACCTCCCATGGGCCGCGCCAGATGCTACCAGGTGGGAGTCCAGCTGACAGCTCCATCCAGGTGACACTTAGTGGTCACACAGGCCTTGGGGGAGACATCCGCTGCAGGTCTGCACACAAGACAGCGGGGTTCTGAGCACCCAGCAGTGTGCCACAGTGGCTGTCCTTGACTGTGCCACCCTATGTGCCTAGCATTTGTTGCGGTGGTCCATTACATGCCATGCATACTGACCAACATCAAATTTGTAAGCTCTATTTTTTTTTTTTTTTTTGCAATGGAGGAAAGGAAGGGATGGTAGCTAGTGTTCCCTGTGTGGAACTGCTTTGCAAAGTGGAGACATTGGGGATGCAGGTAGAGAGCTCTCACCTCCCACTAGGCGTCCATTGACCATCTCAGGTGGCTGCCACAGTAGAAGCAGAGTTTCTAAAATAAATACCTATAGCAGGTAGTCCATGCCCAAGAAATTTCATTTTAGAGTAGAAGCCACCACACACACACAAAGAGAGAGAGAGAGAGAGAGAGAGAGAGAGAGAGAGAGAGAGAGAGAGAGAGAGAGAGATCCCCGATGGGTGTTGAATCTTTGCCCAGGACAGAGGAGGGACCCTAACACAAAAGGGTTAAGGTTCAGGATCAGGGACATTCCTGATCTTTGGGAGGCAGGTAAAGCAAGCAGCGCTAGAAGAATAATTTTAGGACCTTGGAGTGCTAAAAGATGAAAAAAAGGGACAGGTTCAGGTGAGGACAGGGCAATTTCTCCTTATAGCACTCAAAGCCAGCCAAGGGACAAGGACAGGCTTTTTCTGAAACATCCAGTAGGACCACGAGTCAGCATGAATGCTGGCGGAAGAAGCAGTCTCCCCAGATGGACAAGGTCCTTCTCGACCTGGCCCTTGGGGTGCCACTCTGAAGGGAGTGAGCTGTCTCTCACCAGAGCTATGCAGGTAGATGTGACCAGCCTTCCCCAAGAGCATGAACGGGGAATCTGGCACAGAGTGGACAGGAGATGGCTTGACGGGTCTCTCCTTATCCTGAAGTCTGGGATATTATAAGGATACAAGTGAACGTATTTTTATGAGAAAATGCCCAAGTAGAAAAGTTATGACCCCTGAATGTTGAAAGGCCAATGTCCTGGGAAGAGAGGGGGAAGGGCGTGAACATCGAAAGGAAGCCGGGAAAGGTGACATTGACCGGGGTCATAAACGTAGGGGAAAGCAGGCTGTAGGAGGACAGGCCGCAGGCTCACAGGAAAGAGCCAGCGCCGGGACTGATGGGCGGATCTGGCGGTTTGGAGGGGGACCACATCCTGGCAGCAGCGGGGTCACCAGCAGGACCGAGACCTCAGGTTTGCATTCTCGGGGGATCACTCGGGCTGAAGCTTGGAGAGTGAAGCGGGAGAAAAACCAGGAAGCCAAAAGGGCAGAAAACAGCTACAGGGAGGGACAGGGAAAGCCAGCAGGCCTTGTGGAGAGGAGGCAGAGCAGGCCACACACAGCCGGAGAGCCGCCTCCCCGCCAGGCGCCCCAGGAGGCACAGCTTCCTAGTTTGTTGGCACAGTGCATAATTGCCCATAGTTGCGGTACCATGCACCACGAGGCCTGAAGCTCTGGGTTTTGCCAAGGTTCTGTGCTTGTTGCACACGGCATCAGGAGAGCCCGCCGCAGGTGCCACTTAAGTAGCCATGGTCCTGGCACCTGTCGGCTCAGGTTCATGCACTTGTATTGATAATCATCATCCCAGTAGGCAGTCATAAAGGTTCAGAACTTTCGAGATTTCAGAACCCTGCCTGGAGGTTTCCCTGCCCCTCTGGGAGAAGTCCCAACAGCTTGTGGTCCCTCCTGCCCACTTGCTGAATTCTGTGGCCCGAGACTGCCCTAATAGAAGGCCCTTCCAGCTGAGGTGGGCATCAGAAACCACAATCTCGCCCCACAAAGGAAGCAGCCCATGCAGAGAGAAATGCAAAAGCCTCCGAAAGGAACTCAGCCCGTGCGGGGTTCTTGGGTTGAGGTTTTTGTGGTTGGATACGTACAGATCAGGACACCGGAGTTGGAACCCCACATACAGCCCTTATCCGCACAGGCTTAGCCAACCCTGCCCCCTAAAGCTGGGGTTTCCCCTCCACAGAGCCAGGCGTGCCTCATTCGAGCCCCATCTGTTTGCCACATCTTCCCACCCCTGCTCTGAGCGCTGTGGACGCACAGGCCTCGGCTGAGCCCCAGGCCCTTTGCACGGGCCAGCCAACCTGCCGGGCCCCAGCAGCATAAGTGTGGCTCTCAGGGGGACGTGGCCGCTGGTGTATCATCTGCTTGGGACACGTGATAGTGAGTTTCTCCACCCCAACCGTGGCACCTCCATCCTGTGGGTCACACGGGGGGCTCCCTGCGACGATATGGGGGACGCTTTGTCCCTGGATGAAGTAGCTTGTCTTGGGTCCCCAGAAGCCCAAGTTTCAATGGCCACAGAGAGAGAGGACACCAGGACAAATACAGGGCCAAGTAGAGTGGAAGATGAGTTCTGTCACAGTCGTCACTGCCACATAAAACTGAGGAACTGAAGAGCTAAAAGAATAAACTGTCTCAGCACTGAGGGAGGCTGAAGTCTTACCTGAGCAACTTGGTCAGACCTTGTCTACACATAAAAAGGCTTGGGATTTGGCTTAGGGGTGTCGTGCCCATGGGCTCTGTCCCGATACGGCAATGAGGGGTAGCAGTGCCCGAGACTGAGGGTTGTCTTAGGTCTCAGCTCTGGTTCTGGGGGCCACAGGTGTAGGGAAATAAAAAAAACATACAAATCTCCCTAGAGAATGAAAATGCCCACCGTAGCACCTTCCTGGGGTCTGGGACCCCATCTCAGACTAGGCCTGTCCCCACACTGTGCCCTGCCCAGCTGCCACCGCCCGGAGGCCCCCTCATCCGCCTCCCCAGTGCCAGGCACCAGTCTCCAGGGTGCCGCTGCAGCTGGTGTAAGTCCCATCGTCCAGACTGGGAGGTCTGGGCATGGCTGTCAGGTCTGGGCATGGCTGTCACCCCCTTGGATCACACTATCGTCACATGTGCTCCTTCTGGGTTGGGGAAGCATCCCCCTGTGTCCTCTCTGGGTCCCCCAGGTGGGCTTATAGGGTTAGAGAGGCGACACCATGGGCTCACCACTGAGGCTGCCCCTTCCCCAGATCACCTGGTGACCAGTGTGACACAGTCGGGCGCCTAAGCTTACCTTGGACTTCAGGCTAGCCAGCATCACGTGGTGGGATTTATCACTGCCATTTGCTGGCTCATGTTAATAGGAAGAATTCTTTAGTCAGGCATCACTAGCTGCTTCTTGATCACGAGGTGACAGCGGTTGACAGGGAAGGTTTGCCTGAAAAACAGCTCACTCCTTCGAGGAAACTCCCTCGGAAAGTCGTCCTTCTAAGATGTTGGGAGTAATGACCACCCACCCCACCCCCAGGGCAGCACGCCCCGGGATTTTCTGGACACTGTCCCCACATTGTAGGCACAGCTGTGCTTGACTCCTGCTGGCTCACTGGCCCGTAGCCATCTTGCAGTGTGTCTCGTCCCGGTGGCAGCCCGAGTTGCCACCAGAAGGCGAGCCCTGTCCTTCATCTCCCCGCGTCCCCTTTTGCTGTCCCCTTGCCTGGCATTTGCTGTCATTCGTCTCAGGAGAGCTGTCGAGGTTCGGCAAGGCTGTGCTCTTCACAGAGCGGCTGTGAAGTCGTCCCCAGAGCTGCCCCACACTGCCACTCAGGAGTATGCCCCTCATCCCCACAGCCCTGCGCCTGCACAGGGCTGGCTGTGAGCACAGGGAGCCGGAGTCTCCCTGAAGCGCGGCTCCATCTGGGGTCAGATCTAGCCTCGCACCTGCAGCTGGCCGAGCTCAGCAAGGCTCCATGAGGGCCCAGCCCAGCTCAGCACCCTTCTTTCTTCCCCAGCTGCAGGTGGCAGCCCAGTCTGCTTATCTGAAAGCTGTGTGCCCGCACCTCTGTCCCTGTCCCCTGCTCTCTCCCCTAACAGCTCAGTTTTAATTCTTGTGGTGATGCCTGTTTAACTGTGCCAACCACCTGAACTCGTTGCTGTTGGAGAATTGTTGTTGTGTTTAAACACACTCAGCCTGTAAATCCTGAATAAATGTGTAACCCAAAAGTTGTGCTGACGTAACTAGCAAACCATGCGGGAGAAAAGGCTGAGGCGGTCAGGGGCACGGCCACCTCCATAGGTGAACTCGGGCCTGGCATGCGCCCACCCTCCAGAAAGTGTGAGTAGATCCTCTGTTCTGGGAGCAGCACCCAGCCTGCCCAAGATCCCATAGGCCTCCCGGGCCTCGCCCAGCCCTGTGGGTCTGGGACACTTTAGAGTCAGTGTGACACGTCAGCACGGTGTTGCCACCTGATGGCTGCTACCAAAACAGCTTCTCCAGCAGGTGATGGAATATTTCCTACTCAGAGACTAACTAGGACATGTGTCAAAATACACCTTATTCCTGGCAGTCGTGGGGGTTTCTGTGCCTTGGGGCTCAGCCCGTGAACAAGGAAAGAATACACTCCTAAGTCATCTGTCACAGCAATCAGAGAAGCTTAGAAAGACATCGAGCGAGTCTGTACTCGTTAAAGAAGAATTTTTTTTTTTTAAGCTGGGCCCAGTGGCACAGGCCTTTAATCCTAGCATTCCTAGGAGGCTGATGCAGGAGGATCTCAAGTTCAAACTCAGCCTAGGTAACTTCGCAACTTAACAAGACCTGTGTTTCAAAACCAAAGCTAAAAAATGGCGGAGAGGGACCAGGGATATGGAAATCCTTAGCTCGGGTGCCACAAAAACAAGGCAGTTTTTCTGCAGCCTTAATAGTGTCGTAGTCAGCGCTAGTCGGAAGTACTCCTGCCACCTCGCCACACCAGTCCCAGCGCCAGCGGAGGGTGGCTGCCCCGGAGACGGTGGGAGGAGATGCCCAGGCACCCACAGGCCTGTTGGGCCCGTCGTGAGAGTCCTAGGGCCCAAAGAGGCGGGCCCGCAGCCACCGGCCCAGCCTGGGCAGAGGCAGGAGTAACACTGCTGCCACCACCCTGTCACTTGCTGCTGCCAGAACCATCCTCCTGTGCCTGGATGGGTCGGCAGTACCGGGGCTGGCCAACGTCTCGTTTCTCTCCGCCTGTTCTTTCTCGGCAATTAGCACACGGCACAAAATAAGAAAAGGCAAACAGCCCTGCTGGAAAGGCTCTCCCCGTTAATCTTCCCTGTTGGCAGGATGGAACACAGAAAATACACAGGGATGTGGTACCTCACTTTCTGTCCCCACGCCCAGTGTCATGAGCTGCGACTTCCTGCCCTTCCTAGTCCTTTCCCAGTCGCAGTCATAAAGCCAGAGCAGGCCATGAGTTCTGTGTCCCGCAAACCTCTGTGGGCAGGTGTCCTCACTAGGCATAGTGCAGAGGCACAGTGTTCCCATTTTACAGGTGGGCAGGTGGAGGCACTGCACTTGAGTAAATAGCCCTGATCCCTGTGTTCCCAGATGCCCTCTCAGGTTGTGGCGCTGGGGTGACTGTCCTCACCGTTCAGGGGGAAGCCTGTGTTTGCAGCGCCCATGACTTCCCCTTCCAGGGTTCACAGACGCATGGTAGAAGGTTCCATGCCTTGGCCTCAGAGAGGCCCAGCTGCGAGAACACACCAACATTGACTTGGGAAAACATTGCCCGGGGAAGAGTTAAACATGCCGAAATAAGCCTGGCTCTTACAAAAGAAGGGACATTTACACCCCGTGCGCTTTGGGAAATTCTGGTGGAGGCAAACAACCACAACATTGTGCCCGTTTTGGGGGAGAGAATGGCCAAAGTGTTTAATTCACTGTTTACCCGTGAGAATTACTCCCGGGAGTAAGCCTGCAATAAAGTCTTCTCGGTCTATGAGAATAGAGAGAAATTGAATCACAAGACTCTATTTCCACTGGTATTTATTCAGTCTGGGAAATTCAGTGGGCCGGAGCATTAGTATCAGCAGGGGATTCCTTGCTCCTAGCGTTAAATTACTGTCATAATCGCTCAATTATTTCTTCCTTGTACTGTTTAAAATAAAAATCCATCACATTCTGTGTTTTTTTCCCAAGCATTTATTAGGTTGAGTGTTTAGGAAAATCAATTATAGTCAGCCAGGCATGAATTGATGAATGTTCTTGTAATAATTGTCAGTTGTTAAACCGAATGTGCTTTCTCTCTTCACCCCGTTTCGTTTGCCTCAGAGGGCAGAGGTGGCACAGAGAGAGGCGGAGACCTTACGAGAGCAGCTCTCGTCGGCCAACAACTCCCTCCAGCTGGCCTCGCAGGTCCAGAAGGCGCCGGACATGGTGGGTACCCCCCAGCCCCACAGGCCTTGCCCGCCGAGCCCGCCAGGCATCGACCCCTTTGGGGGTTGGTGGCCCCCTTCGCCATCCCAAGTGGCGGTGCCACTTGTTCAGTGAGGAACGCAGTTAGCAACGTGGGGCTGCGGCATGGTGGGGGGACATGGAGAACACCTTCCGAGCCGGGCCTGGGGCGGGAGCACTGCAAGGTGAGGAGAGGGAATCAGAAACAGGACGCTGCCCACCGAGTCACACGGGCGCATTGAGCATTCATTCTCCTAGATCTGTCCTTCCGGGGCCAGGATCTGTCCCCAGGGAGCACAGAGGTCATGCCATCATACCTGTCCCAAGCTTACAGGAGCCCTGGCATTTCACCCCAGGTGCAGATATCCAGAAACAGCAAGGCATGAGTCTCCTCCCTGCCCACCCCCAGCTTTCCTAAACCTCACTGCGATAGCTCAGAGCCAAGGCCTGCCCAGCCTGATCCAGGCTGCTCTAAATAAGCCATTCCCAGACCCCATCTGTGCCATGCCTAACACAGAGCCACGAGGTAGCCAGGGTCCTGGATTATTGGAGCCGGGGCCTGGGCAGCGTCTCTCAGCTGGAGCAAGTGGCTCACCGGCCGAGTCTGCTCCGTCTGCCTTGTAGACAGGGCTCTCAGAGGGTCCAGGAGTTTAGGGGCAAAGTGTGGCATGCCAGGCCTGGCATATGACTCACCTTGGCACACCTCTTCCCACAATTGAGCCAGCCCCTCTATCCCTGGGTTTCTAAACACTCCACCACTATTTCACTTACAAAGCTCAGTTTCCCCGAGTGTCAGATAAAAATTACATGAGCCTACTAGGGTCCTTTTAACTCTGGTGGGCTCAGTGAGTCCCTGCCAGTTGTTAGATGTCCTTTGATTTAACAAGAATGAAGCCAACTGCCAGTGTTAGGAGCTTATTTAAGAATAGATTTTAAGCCGGGCCCAAGTGCACAGACCTGTAATCCCAGCGTTCTGGGAGGCTGAGGCAGGCATATCAAAAGTTTGAGCCCAGCTTGGGCAACCTAACAAGATCCTGTCTCAAAATTTAAAAAACAAATGGACTAAGGATATTACTCAGCGTGAAGGCTAGGCTCAATTCCTAATACTACAAAGAAAAAAAGAAGAAGAAAAATAAGGAAAGAATTCAAGAATAGATTTTAGCCAGGCGTGATAGAACACAACTGTAATCCCAGCACCTGGTGGCTAAGGTAGGAGGATCATGAGTTCAAGCCCAACCTGGGCTACGTGGCAAGAACCTATCTCAAAATGATGCATACATTTTTAATTTCCTTTCCTTAAATTACATACGTGGCGTAAATGTCCATGTATGGAGAAAAGGTTTTCGTTTAAGGGACCACGCTTGTACTTGGCACTTACAATTGAATTTCCCTTTAGCTCTGTTCCTCTTTCTTTATCCAAGCTTAGGTGCTCTTAATACAGCGCCAGGGCTTTGCAGGGGTGAGGGGGAGCCCCAGGGCTGGCAGCGTCCCACACCTCTCTGGTCCCATGTGATCCCGGGGAGGAAGCCATCCATTCTGACGAGTCCAGTCGGGCTCCTGAGCCAGATGTTTGGACTGAGAAAGTCCTGGCACTGTCCTGACCGGCAGGCAGCCCAAACGACCCAGCAGGAAATGAGTGTTTTCACAGGTAGAGTCAGTTGCAGGGCCTGGGGAGTCCACACTTCACTGTAGGCGAGGGCCTGTCCGCCTGGCACCGCTTCAGTCATTCCCACACTGCCTGCCGAGCACTGCTGCCCGCGCCCCCCACCTCACAGCGAGCTCCGGCTCCCACCGGCGCAGGAACTGGGCCAGCGGAAAAGTGGGCTGCTGGGCTGGGCTGGCAGAACTCAGCCGAGGAACAGTAGTGTCCCTAGACCTAGCCAAGGCCCTAACCCAACCCACTGGGCATCTCAGTGGGATCCCAGAAGGAGAGTGGTCACTCAGCGAGCCCTCGCTGCAGTGTGGGCTCCCAGGCTGCCCAGGGAGCGCGACAGCCATTAGGGGAAGGGCTGTGTCGCCATTTTACAAGGAAACCAAGGCTCAAAGCAGTTGAGTAACTTGCCCGAGGTCACACAGCTAGCAGAACCCGAAGCCACCGTGTGCACCGCAGTTCTGCCCTCCAGCTCCTGGTCTCCCTCCCTCACCTTGCTGGGCTGCTACGAGTCAGGATCCATGAGGTGTGTGTGAGGCGATGCTAGTTCAGGGCTCCAGTGGACCCCCACCCTACTTGCTCCCCACCCCAGCACTGCTCTTCAGAGCGTAAACCAACCGGAATACGGAAAACACCCATTTTCAGACGAGCACACTGGTCCAACCCCACCAGCTTTGCTCAGGGTAAGGCAGGAGCAGAGGCGTGGACAAGAGAAAGGCCAGTTTCCGCTCCCTTCCCTCTCCCTGGTGTAGGAAGTCAGACTGGAAGAGCCCAGACTCCAGGGCCCCTCCTCAGCCAGGTCCTGGTTGTCACCAGCATGTCACGACCGGTTGTCCTGGCCTGGGGCGTGGCTCCCACAGCTTCCTAGGAGCCTGGCAGGGCCTGGCAGCAGCCAGTTATGGCCAGCGGGAGAGTAGACACGAATGACAAAGTGTGATAGAACGTAACATGAAGGATTTCAGGGGTGCAGGTGTTTTGTTTTGGGTTTGTTTTGGGGTTTTTGTGTGTTTTTTAGGGGGGGTTGTGGTACCGGGATGGAACCCAGGGCCTTAGTACCAAGCTTTATCCCTGGCCCGTTTTATTTTTCTATTTTTGAGACCTGGCCTTGCTAGGTCACTAAGTTGCCTGCATTGGGTTCAAACTTGTGACCAACCTGCCTCGGCCTCCCGGAGTGCACCACCAGAACTTGTTTCGATACCCACTTTTCCTTTTGGTGGTATATTCTACCTCCACCGCCACTATCACCAGAGACTTAACAGTTTTTACATTTTTAGACTCTGTTAAGCATATTTTTTTCTAATACTAGGAGTGAACCCAGGGCCTTTGCATAGGGCGACATTCCCTGACTTTTTTTGAGTCAGGATCTCGCTAAATTTCCCAGGTCACCTTAGCCTCCCAGAGTGCTGGGATTACAGGCCTGTTCCCCAAGCCTGGCTGCTGATGTTCCCGTGTCCTGTGTCCTGTCCCACCTCCTGAGCCAGCAGGGCCCACTGGGCTCATAGGGCCATGTGGTGCCCAGAGGCCTGGGGCATGGGGTTCACTTGCTGTGCAGATACCGGGGTCATCCCCCAGTGATGGTGCCTCAAGGCCCTGTTGGCCTGTCACCCTGCCCAGCCATGGTCCTGACCCTGGTGCCTTGTAGAGCTCTGTGAGACTCCGTCACAGCAGGTGGAGGTGGAGCTGTGGCCCAGGCCTCTCCTAGCCCACTCAGGTGGCACGTGCCAGGTTCTGAGCGTGGTGCCACCTTAACTGTGGGGCACTCACAACCCTGAGGTGTTCAAGGCTGTCCTTTCCCTCCTGTGTCTGCCTGTCATAGACGACACCTACGTGTCTCCCAGCATACCCCCTCCAGACCGAGGACCGGCTTTCTGCCCATCATCCAGGCCTCTCTCGCTGCCCAGCCCCTGCCCACTTCCCGGCCCCACTCCGCTCCTTTCTCAGTCCCCCCTGGGCCCTTGTAAGGGGCCACCAGGAACATGTGATCTGGAGGTAGCCGTGGCTCGGGCAGAGGCGTAGGACGGCCTTTTCCCTACGCATTCAAGGTTGACGTGGGGTGTGCTATCTCTCCCACCTGTGCAAGGTGGCTGGGCTTTTTTTGTTGCATTGCGAACGCGGAATCCAGGGCGCACAGGTTCCTAGGGCAGGTGATGTGCCCAAGTTCGTGTGGCCAGGCCAGACTGGACTCAGGAACTGAGCGAAGAGCCCCTGAGGACTGCCTGCCCTCTTATCACCACCCGGAGTCCAGGCCAGCGCAGAGGCTACCGTCTTTAGACGTGTTATCAGAGCCACTTGTCCCTGGTACATTAACTTGAACTTGCCTGTGCTTGGGCTGGCTCTGCAGACAGCCAGGGAGCACCTGTAGCAGTTTAGATGGCCAGCTTCCTGGTGGAAGAGGGATAGAACCAGCTCAGTTAGATGACTCCATTCAGCCTGAACCTGCCGTCAGAGCACCTCTTCCTGTGTCAGCTCACCGTGTCCCTGCCTGCTCCATAGCCCCCAGAGGCCAGGGAGGCAGACCGCTGTCATCCAGCACAGTACTTTCCAGTCTCTGGGGTGACTGTTGTAGCCTCATAGTTTCATAAAAAGACACCAAGAATGTCCCGAAATGTTGAACAGCTCTGGAATTTCTCTCACTGCTCTCCATTTCCATGCTTGTCTTACTGGGCGCTGCTTGTCGGTGGCTTGGCAGTCACCTGGACAGGCTGTGCCTTGTAATTTCGCCCTTGGGAGATGCTCGGGGCCCCATGCCCGTCCCCTGGAAGCCTGAGAAAAGAGAGACCTGTCATACAGTGTTGCGCAGATGCAGGAAACCGAAAGGGGCTGCTCCTTGGCACACAGAAATCCACAGCCTGGAATGGTGAGGGCCCAGGCTTCCCGAAAGGTGATAGCAAGGGACATGTTCCTGGAGGCCTGGCTGTGCCTGCCCACCAGGGCCGCCACTGCCACCCCACTTCACCCTGGTGCAGACAAGATCAAGGCAGGAAGCCGCATATTCTGGATAGGGCACAAGCCAGGGTACCATGAGCCACCCCCGCCCCAGGTCCCTGCTGTCCAGGGGCTGTGGAGCCCTGGCCCCCTGGCCCTGTTAGTCATGCTAAGAAGTGCACCTGCCCTGCACAAAGCTGTCCAGAAGTCATTCAGGACCCGTGACGACGTCTAAAGCTTGACTAGACGTATTGCTCGGGTAACACTGGGAAGCAGAGCCAGATTTAGCTTTTCTTCCCCACCCCACCTCAGTACTGGGAATAGAACCCAGAGCCTGCACACTGACTTGCTTTATTTTTTTCATTTTGAGACAGTCTCACTAAGTTGTTTGGGCTAGGCTCAGGCTTGAAGTCCGCCCCCAACCTCCCGAGGGCTGGGCCATCGGGCATGCTCACCAGGCCCATTCTCTTTTCTTTCAATACCTTTCCTCTATGTTTCCTATTTTCTACCCTAAACACAGGGTGGTGGAGAGCAGTAAGTTCTGTTTTTATTAAAAACTGAATTATCGTAAGAGTGCCCAAGTAGAATCCAAAAATGTATCCTCAACGTCTTTAACCCCGCTGAGGGAAATGTAACTTTCAGGATCAGTTTGTCACACTAAGATCTGGACTCGTGGGTAATTTAGTCATGAATCCCAAGGATAAGAAATCCCACGTCAGGGTAGAGAGGCTGAGGGCCTCGTTCCGGGGCCTTGGTCTGAGCACCCCACCTGCTATTCCCCTGACGGGAGCACTGCTCCCCACCCACCAGCACCTCCTTTTCAGATCTCTGCTCGCGTGTAGACTTCTGACCGTCTCGCCGAGGCCCCAGCCTCTCGGCTCTGACTCTGTCCCTCCCTGGTTTGGTTTTTCTGTGTTACCACCCAACATACTTCTCATTACTCATGAGTCTGTTTAATGAGTCCCAGCCCCTGTCCCATCCCTACTGGCCTCGTGAACCCCACAAAGACGGGGACTTGGCGGGTACTCAGAAAATAGATGGCCAGTGAATGAGTCCAGGTGGTAACCGACCACATGCAGGAAGATGGCAGGAGGGGCACACGGTCAGTCTTGACCAGGAAAAGGCAGGAAATCACTCGTCACCGAGCTCGCCACACATCCTGAGATGGGTGTGGCTTCTGCCTCCGTGGCTGGCCCCCTTAACCCAAATCTGTGCAGTCTTGTCATTCCTCTTGTTCTTCCCAGGAGCAGGCCATAGAGGTGCTGACCCGCTCCAGCCTGGAAGTCGAGCTGGCGGCCAAGGAGCGGGAGATTGCCCAGCTGGTGGAGGACGTGCAGCGGCTGCAGGCCAGCCTCACCAAGCTGCGGGAGAACTCAGCCAGCCAGATCTCCCAGCTGGAACAGCAGCTGAGCGCCAAGAGCAGCACGCTCAAGGTAAGGGCACCTCGGGGTGCAGGGCGAGCTGGGCCTGAGCACGCACCGCAGACCTGGCAGCAAACACAGCAGCCTTAAGCGGAGGCCCTAGCCCAGTGGAGGGTGGAGGCCAAAGCTGAACCCGATGTTGGCTCTGGCACAGACGTCCCTTTCCGTAGGCCGTGCCATACCTGTAGCACACGTCCCGTTGCATGGCAGATGTGGCTGCCTGCCAGTGTCTGCTCCCTAATGGCCTCACCATGTGAGACTTCCTCGGTCAGTGCTGGCTTTCCCGGTGCTTCCATGTGTCACAGCCAAAGCCGTCTGTGTAGACATGCCCTTGCTCCAGCTCCACGGGCTTCTTGGCTTTCTCCCAGAAGGAGGGCAGTGTGCTGAAACTGTGGCTTTCCCTGTGCCTGCGCAGAACAAGAAGCCCTGAGGTGGTCCCCTCTGATCCCTGAATATCCACGTGTCCCACAGGCCTCCCCTCCTAGACGGACTCCCTGGCCAGCCTGTCAGGCCCAGCCTGCTTGGGCTTCCCATAAACCCAGTGGCAGATCCCAGAGCCTTTTCTCATACTAACTGTGGTAATTATACTTTGCAATGTTTCCTATCTTTCAAATCTAGTGTAGTTGGGGTATTCCTGGAGCCCTGGATTGCTAGATATCAGAGCCACAGGGAGATCCTGGGAAGTATCTTCTTGGCAGATAAGGAAGCAGGACCAGTGATGGGTCTCAGGTGTTTCCCACTCTACCTGGGAGGGGTCCACCTAGACCCATTCCTGCCCTGCTCTGTAGCTCCTTGTTCATGCATAGATAAACCAGTGTGTGCTAAATAAAGTGGACCAGGGTTAGCTGTAAACATTGAAAGATGCCAGTCCCAGTGGGGCACACCTGTAGTCACAGATACTTGGAAGGCTGAGGCAGGATTGCTTGAACCCAGGCATTTAATGCCAGCCTGGACAGCACAAAAAGACTGCCTCAAAATAAGAAGGGAAAGAAAAAAAAAAAAAAACACCAGGCCCAATGGCATATGATCCCAGCACTTTGAAACGCTGAAGCAGGAGAATCACAAGTTCAAACCCAGCCTGGGCAACCTAGTAAGACCTTACCTCAAATAAATAATAAAAAGGGGCTGAGGATGTAGCTCCGAGCAAAGATCTTGTGTTTCAATCCACAGTAGCACCAAAAAAAAAAGGAAAAACTTTCTTCCATGAAGTGATTTACAATATAATTGAGTCCGTGGTTTTTAAAAAGGAGATTTTTTTTTTTCTTCTTCACCCAGGCTGAAATTTAACCTATAGCTAAATCCACAGCAAGCCTGCTTCCGACGTCCTCACCGCCTGTGGCAGCCCCTCCTTGTTTGATCATGTCCTCTTTCGGGCACTTAAGGAAAACTGCCCAGCCCAGGTCCCACGGAGCATGCCCTGTAGCTCTGGGGTGGGTGGCAGGGACCTGGTCACATCCCCCATTAGCCATGGCTGCTAATTCTCTCGTCTCTCTGGCATTTCTGTCCCTGTCATCAGCTTGCCCAGGGAATCCAAGACGTGTTTTTTATTTCTAGATTAAATCTAATTTTCTCATGTTATGGCCATTTCTGACCCTCGCACTGGCATTATTATTAGCTAATTTGCCTTTCTCCCCGTCATCACAGTAAAAAGGGCACGACTCAGGCACATCCCTCATGTGGCCGCGTGAGGCCGAGGCTGTACACCTTCCATTTTTCATTGTGGAGCAATTTCTTCTAAATCAGTTAAGGGTGTAATGTTTGCCTTCACAAAAAAATGAAACGCAGTTTCACAAATTAATGTTCTTTATCCGTGTCTTGGGGGAATTCTTTAATACTGTGCAGTTAATGAAACAGTTCAGCAATACTTCTTCCAAAATCATTGCTCCCTTATCTTCATCTGATCTAATAATCAAAACATATCCTCTAGTAACAAGACCCCTCAGGTTTTCATTTTCTTAACCCCTTATCTCCAGGAGTAAAAATGTCCCCGATAGCAAACTCACACACAAAAGGCCCCAGACTCCCCAGATGAACACATATACCTCCTACACCCCCAGAAAAATCAGGTTAACTGAATGAGATACTTTCTCAAGGCCTTTCGAGGGTTTTTTTTTTCATAATGTGCATAATTTATATGGGTTCCAACCTAAATGCAGCAGGGATACAACTGGGAGACTCTTGTGTCAATGGGCCTGACCCGCGGCTCCCCGGGGTCTCTGCTTCCGAGCGGTGGCTCCTGAGGTCTGTCTTAGCCTTGCTTGCTTCTTCCTCTTCCGGCCTCTTCACTTCCTATTTCTTTCTTTCTTCCTTTTTTCTTTTTTCCCCAGCTTCGGGGATCTGTGGCTGAGTGGCCAGGCCAGGCAGGGGTGCTGCTAGATAGAGATCTAGCTGAACTCCGCCCTCTGGAGCTATGAGTGGCTTAACCCTGGACATTTGGCGCTGGCTTCCCCATCTTCTGTGTGTGTGCTTATGAGTCACACTGGGGACTGAACCCAGCGAGCACCGAGCTCCAGTCACACCCCTTTCTGGTTTATTTTTTGAGACAAGGCCTCGCTGAGTTGCCCAGGCTGACCTCAAACTCACGATCCTCCCTCCTCAGCCTCCCAAGTAACTGAAATCACAGGCATGTGCCTGGGCACCCAATCCATGTGTTTGATGACCGTCACTTGGGGAAAACATGTCTTCTACAGGTAACGGCTTTATGGGCAGAAGCCCCGAGTCCTGAGGCAACTGGCTTTTCCACCAACACACTGGGGTAGCACTGTGTATAACCAGCTGCGCTGGGGGACTAATTAACTGGTTTGCTGTCCCCGGCCTGTTAAAACTGTCCATCCTCTGCCCACCAAGATCTCTGGCTTTCACTTGGAAAAGCAGCCTTTCGTGGTGGCAGCCACACAACTGCCCGTCGTTCTCCACCAGAACCCTCCCCTTCCTGCACAGTTCACAGCCGGTGTAGCCCTGTCCACCGTTGCGCATGCCGCCTCCTCGAACCTTGAAATAGAAACCGGCTTCAAGGTGGGAGCTGTGTCTTCCTGCCCGACCTGACAGGTCTTCAAGCACGGCGGCGTTAGCAGAGGAATGTTCCGTGTTCGCAATTAACAGAATAACCTGACCGCCGTGACAAGGCTGCCGTTCTAGATATAAGTCCCCGTCCCGGGGTTCCTGTCACAGCACGCTGCTACAGAGGCAGAATAATTAGGCAGGCACCCGCATGACACTCGCCGTGGCATAGAAAATAAGTCTACCAATGGTGCCCATTTATAATGGGTATTTCGGAGAAAGGCTAGCTAAAAGAATGCCGGTCTCTCATAGGGAGAAAACATGTTTTCTACATACGTCTTAAGGATTAGTACTTACCGCCTGGCAGGTGGGTAGGTGTGTTAGAATCACCTGGGGGTCTTTTTCACAAATACCAGCTTATGCTGTCTGGGTTCAGTCCCCAGCTTCTGAGGCTCCCTTGGGTCCCACTGAGTCAAAATAGGAGTCTTCCATGTCCTTGGGCGTTGGGGCCAGGGAAAAAAGAAACCCAGCTACTTCTTACCCTGCTGCAGGGCCTTGAATTCCAGACTAATGACACGTGCCCATGGACCCTGCCTCTGGGCACCCTAACTTCCACGTCCCTGCAGAGCGGCTCTGGTGCCAGCTGCATCCCAGCCTGCCACTGTGCACTTGGGCTGCCCTCCACAGTGGGGGGTTATTAAGCTCCAGTGGTGCTTGCCCTGTGCGTGGGCGTGGCACAGTCCCCAGTGATGTCAGGCCCGGGGGTATCCAGCAGCCTGTGGCTACAGCAAGACACCCCGCCCCCCACATGACACGGCGGCCTCTACCTGTCCTCCCTGCTGCCACTGTGAGCCAGCAGGCAGATGTGTAGGGGCCTGTCCTCCAAACGGCACACACCCGATCTGACGTCAGACAGCCCATGTCACAGAACGCCAAGGGTGACTGCCAGCCCCACCCACTCAGGACAAATCCAGAGTCCACACAGTCCCCGCTTGGCAGCACCCTTCAGTGCCCTTGTGGCACCACCACTGGCCTGCACAAGCCCCTCCCTGCGCCACCATGGCTCCATTCTGTCCCCGGGCACAGCTCCTAGACGGTGTCGGCAGTCCACATCGTGTCTGTCCTTGTGCCAGGTCCCCCCAGCCCTGCTGCTCTGTCCACGCCAGCTTCAGTCTGTTGGGGCACCAGGATCCTGTTTCAGAGGAAGGAGCGAGTCCCGAGGCACAGCCCTCACCCCCACCATCTGGCCTTGGCGGTCTCTCCCCACGTCTGGCGTTCTCCATGCCCTTCAGCGTGTGCACAGCGCCCACCCATGTTTCAGAAGCGCCGAGGCCTATTCCCCATCCTGGCACCAGGGTGGCCTGTGCCAACAGACCCCTAGTGCACAGGACTGCACCTCTCCTCACAGAGCCATGGGACAGGGGTGCTGCCGAGGGAGGGCACGGCCCTAGAGGTTGCACCTCAGATCCTGACCCCTTGGCCTGAGCCAGTGGGGCCCTGGTGCCACTAGTGAGGGTCAAGCTTGCTCCTCTGCATCAAAGACAGACCCAGCCCACGGCAGCCCTGATGGTGCAGCCTCCCCTCAATTCTTTGCTGTAGTCTGACATGCCAAGGTCCCCTTGCGCTGAACACCACAGGCCGTGGGCTCCAGCTTGAGTACGATAGGTGGCCTTTATAAAAGAGGGCTTTAATTAATGTACTGTGTGCCAAAATACAAGGTATTTTAAATCAGAATGTCTTAGGATTTAAGTCTTAGCTGAGATCTTCATGTAGCCCTTCTTCTAGCAGTTGAGGAAGTAAGTGAACACCTCCTAGGTTCCAGACCTCGAGCAAGCGTGGCAAGGGTCCACCAGCCTGCCCTGCGCATGCCCACCACTGCCCTTCGAGACCCGCTTTAGCTCCGCTGCCTCACCTACTGCTCAGACTAGGAGCCTGCAGCCTGAGGTCCTCCCCCAGGCTCGCACACAGCCTGGTCTCCCGCCCCGACCTCTCACCTTTCTGGATAAAGTCAGGCCCAGTGTTACAGGCCTGCGATCCCAGTAGCAGGAGGATCACAAGTTCAAGCCCAAGCGGGGCAACTTGGTGACTTAGTGAAACCCTTTCTCAAAATAAAGAAAAAAATAAAAAAATAAAAAAAAAAACTGGGCTGGGCATCAGTAACTTAGTATAGAGGCCCTGGGTTCAATCCTCAGTATCACCACCAAAAAAAAAAAGCCACCTGTGTTCCTTAGTCAGGTGCAAGTGTTCCTTGATCCACAGTGTGGTCACTTCTCCTTGGACCGACTGTAAGCTGAAAATATCATATGTGGAAAATGCATCCAGTACACCTGACTGGACGTCCAGCTCAGCAGCCCAGCACATGGCGGCTGGTCAGTTGTATCCCTGCTGGCGAAGGTGCCGTGGCAGGCCGTGACTCACTGCTGCCAGCCTCAGGAGGGAGGACTGCAAATTGCTAGCCTAGGAGAGGGGCCAAGTTCAAAATTCAAAGGACAGTGTCTCCTGGATGAATACTACTTCCACAGCATCAAACCAGAGAAAGTCAGAGCCATCTGTAACATTTTTGGGAAAATAACCCGGTCCCCCGATTATGCTCGTGGGTCACTGGCCCTGGCTGCCTCCGCTGCCCACCATCTCCCTTGTGTGAGCCTGCCAGCTTCAAGTCACGAGACTTGTGGAGACACGCGGGCACTTGGCATCCCCTCCCGGCTCCTGCAGTGCAGCTTGGAGATGCAGAGCCCACAGTGGGGTCGTTTCTAAGGAGACCACGACGGGCCCGGTTGAGGTGCACTGCAGGTTGGCACAGCTTCCCTCCAGGTTGTCTGCCCAGGCCAACAGATGCCACGGGGGGCCACAAAGAGGCTTGGGGACTTCTCACATAAACAACACAAGTAGAGAGCAGGCGTCTGAGCAGAAGCTGCGTAGCCTTTGTGTGGAGACATACATGTATGTATATCCCCAGCTGTGTTTTTGTTTTGAGGCAGTCTGGCTAAGATTCCCAGGCAGGGCTCAAACCTGCGATCCTCCTGCCTCAGCCTCCCAGAGTGCTGGGATTGCTGGTGTGCATCACCGTGCCTGGCTAGTTAGCTCTTAATGAAGACTGTCACACCTGACAGGTGTGCGGGTTCCAGTCCCAGCACCTCCGTCAGGGCCACTCACAGGCCTCCAGAGCACAGCTGCCGCTGCACCTTCTGATAAACCGTGCCCTCTGGGGTGGTGATAAATGTCCCCATGGAGGCCCAGGCCTGCCCACGTTGGCCCCGGCTCTTGGCCTTGTGTGACTCTTCAAGGTGCTTGATGTCACGCCTGTCTCACAGATGGGAGTTTCATCAGCATGCCCACAGGCGCCCAGCTAGCCAGTGACAGGCTAGGCCTTCATGCTGAGTCCGGCCACCGGCCTCCCCGGCTCTGTGCTCCTCTTACTGCCCTTGCCCCGGGCTTCCTGCTACCTGCTGGCAGCGGCCACATCCAGCCTCAGTGGGCCCTGCCCCCTGCAGTGTGTGGTGGCGCTCTGCCAGGGAGGAAGTGTGTTAGTGCTTCCTGCTGGTTGGCTGTAGGGACAGCAGGGCACAGTGACTTCTCTGGGAGCTCCTTGCGCGAGTCTTCTGGGGGAAGCTTGAGCGTCTGCCACCCCCACCCCCACCATTTGATTATGACTGAGAAAGCCATTATGATACATAAAGCTGGCAAGAGATCTTAGAAAGGGACAAGGCAGAGCAGTTTCATGTCACGGAAAATACAAGCATCAGAAACTGCCGCAGAGGCAGCGAGCGGCAGAAGATGCGTGGGACAGGCGGAGCGTCTGGACTGACGGCCACATGGGCGTGTCCTTCCTCGCTCCAGAGTGTTCTCAGGGACTGTAAGTTGCAGTCTTAGTCATGGCTGGTCAGGCAGAACCTAAAAAGTTCCCTGGAGACTTCGTGGATGGGCAGGTGCCGGTGACGCTGGCAGCAGAGCAGCATGTTCAGCTCTGGCACAGAGACACCGGAATGGCCGCGACCTGCCCGTCTTCGTGGCGTACGTCCAGCAGCCTCGTTTCCCTCCCTGAGATCCTTTGGGGAAGGCCAGAGGCAAACCAGTCTAAAAATATTTTTGTATAAGGTCACAGCCTGCCCTGGCACCCCACACCAGCAGCTCTTGGCAGCCACAAAGCCCAGCCGGCCACATAAGTGCCCAGTGAGCTCAGACCACTCTGCAGTACCACGGGATATCGTCATACTCTGAAAATGTGCTGTCACTCCCCAAGAGGACCACGGAGCCCAGGAAGTCCCTGTGGACATGGCCACTGACCAGGCCCCAACACCCGGGGCTCCAGGAACACGGACACTTTCTCCCTGTTGCCTGTTTGATGTGAGCATTCAACAGCAAAGGGCTTGCATGCCGTGTTGGCAGGGGCCCCCCAAAGATGTGGCCAGCTGGCTATGTCCATCATCCAGCCAGATATATTTTGTAAAATACCATCCACTGCCCTTCAGATGTCAGGCATACATCTCTGTTTTGGTTTGCTATTTCCTGGTAGTTCACACAAAATAGAATTTTCTTTGTTTTCTACTTTTCCCTTCTGCTTTCAATGCATTTTACCTGAAAACCTTAATCACCACAGGCACACTCAGGCTCACAGTGGGCCAGGCCGGAAGGGGAAAGAGGAAGACGGCAGCCATGTTGTTTACCTGCAAGTGTGCAGGGTCATGTCCCGCCTTTGGGATAGCCCGGGAATGTGGTCTATAAAGTCCATCAGCCTATGTTCAGGCATGGCCATTAATAAAATTCCTATGTGTTTTCAGCAACTGGAAGAAAAACTGAAAGGCCAGGCTGACTATGAAGAGGTGAAGAAGGAGCTGAAGTAAGTGTGGAGACGCCCACAGCCCTTTCCGCTCTGGGGCGCACAGGGACCTGCAGCCGGCAGGTGCCGGGTGGTGTCGGGGCAGCCACAGCTCCTGGAGCTCTGCCACTGCAGTGCCCTGCGCCGCCCAGCTGCTGAGGTCTTCTTGCTTGTGGTTCCTGTTGTCTGTTCTAATCATTTTCCCTTCGGCCACTGGGACCTCCTCTTGTCCCTGACCTCCAGCCTTCCCGGTGAGGGGACTCCGCTGGTCCTTTCAGTCCCTGCCCCTTGCACCCTCTCCCTGCACAGGTGCACCCC
This sequence comes from Ctenodactylus gundi, assembly GCA_004027205.1. Taxonomy (NCBI): domain Eukaryota; kingdom Metazoa; phylum Chordata; class Mammalia; order Rodentia; family Ctenodactylidae; genus Ctenodactylus; species Ctenodactylus gundi. Next base: position 555,369 of record PVKB01000480.1, on the reverse strand, counting down.
CTCTGGCTGCTGCCAGCCTCTGCCTGCACCTCCATGGACAGGGAACGCCGTGCCTCTCGAGGGTCCCAGCTCCCGCAAGCTGAGTTCTCTCCCACACTCCATTTCCAGCTCGGGAACACACATTTTTAGCAGCTTGGCCTTCCATATCTGCCTCTCCTTCTCCAGGCTTTCTCCCTTTCCCTTTCCTCCCTCTCTCAAAAACCAGAAAGGAAGCAGGCCCTGTGGTGCAGGCCTGTGATTATCCCAGCACTCTGAGGGGCTGAGGCAGGAGAAGTACGAGTTCGAGCCCAGCCTGGCCAACTTGGTGAGACCCCGTCTCCAAATCAAAAATAAAGATAGGCTGGGGGTGTAGCACCGTGTGAAGACCCTAAGCTAGACCCCCAGTTCTGCGGTAGGGAGAAACGGAACCTTGTAGTACTGGGCCTTGGCCCAGCTGCTCGCTCCACCCTGGGATTCGGTTCTGTAGCCTCTGCGCTGCCCTCACATTGCCAGAACCGAGGCATCTGGGCTGCAGCCTGCACCGCACCACTGTATGTGGCTCATCCCGTCACCCCGCAGAGGCCCACATCCCCTCCAGGGCTCCCAGATACCAAACTCCCTCAGCTTTTGGATGTACTCACACACATGCCCGGAGCGGTGACTTTATGCGTTATTTGTAATGGTCATGTGCATGAAGCAGAGTTCCACGGTGTAGCACTTTCCCCTTGTGACGTCACGTCAGCGCTCAGAAAGTTTCATATTTTCAGATGTGGAACACTAGACCTGTAGAAACTTATAAACTTACTCCGCCTTTCATCACATGACCCTAAAAAGCTGTGAAGCAAAGGGCAAGAACACAGTTGAGACAACGTTGCGTCCCCCTAAGAAAAGCCAGGTGTGTCTGCCCTGCTCACACCGCCTATCCCCAGTGTGGGACGGGGCCAGGACTCTTGTCATTTGCAGAATCCAGAGCACTGACCCTGACACTGTGACACGCTTTCCATTCTCAGTAGCACTGGCTGAAGTCGCGTGGCTTACTCACATGAGCTCCACCCCGTCCCTGTTTCTGTTAATTGACAAAACGGGATGCCTCGTAAGATGCAGAGCTGCCAGGGAATGTGGTCTGAGCTGAACCAGCACAGCAGCCTGGCAGGGCGGCTTCCCGGGGCCCCGGGCCCTTGCCTACGATAGCATCTTCATACATCATGGTGTCTTGGTGGCGCAGCTTGGAGCTTCAAGGGGACCTGAGGCTGACATCACTGCTGCAGAAATGCAACAAGGAGCCAGGCCAGTGGCTCAGGCCTGTCGTGTCAGCATCCTAAGGAAGATGAGGCTGGAGGTTCACAAGTTCAAGTCCAGCCTGAGCAATTTAGTGAGTTAGCAAGACCTAGTCCCAAGATCAAAAACAAAAATGGGTTGGGGATCTAGCTCAGTGTATGGCCCTGGGCTTGATCCCCCCTATCACAAACAAAAGAAAAGGGGAAAGAGAAATGCTAGGAGATCCCAGCTGACTTACTCCCTACACGCTGCATGCCGCTGGCCCTCCCAAGCCCTGTCGCCCACGTAGGATGAGAAGGAGCACTCGGCAGCCCTTCAGGCATCCCGGGCTGACTTCCCCCTTCCTGGTACCACCAGAGAGAAAGGAAACACAACCATGAAAAGCAGTGATCCCCGAGGGCCTGACCTCCGGAGCTCCAGGCCTGTTCAGACAGGCCAGAGCTAAGGTGAACGGTGGAGAAGGGTGTTCACCACGCCGCTGTCTTCAGAGCTTCTCCCCCAGATCGGAGGCTGCAGAGTCGCTTCGCGGAATGTTGCTCTGCGTCCTCCCCCAGCCTCTAGTAGGTGCAGATACCAGGGCAGCGGGTGGACCATGGCCAAGGGTCGGGGACGGCCCTCGCCCTGGCTTCCCCAGGAGAACTTCTCTGTTCACAAATACATTCCACTTGCAACAATGTGATGTCTGTATTAAACTTTAAAATTATACTCGGAACAGACCTGGTGTGATTCCATATGGAATGATTTACATGCTGGGCAAAAAAACTTGCTAGCCAACTGCTAGTTGAATACTAGTTATTCTAAAGACATTATCAGATTAAGTTCCTGCCAGGGAAGTTGTTAAAGTTGTCAGTTCCTGGAGAGCAGGAAATTGTCACACTAATGCTTATTAGCGTGGCTGTTCTCAAAGGTAGAAGTAGAAAATCACCGCTCTGCCTTGCTCTTTCAGCATCCTGAAGTCCATGGAGTTTGCACCGGCGGAAGGAGCTGGGACGCAGGTACACTGTCCCGGTGCTCTCGGGAGGGGCGGCGCTGCTGCTGGTCACCGCTGGTCCCTGGGGGCTGCTTCCCTCTACCTCAGCGTGAGACCTCTGGTTCACATGGCTGAATCCCCCTCCGAGAACATGTAACCAAGCAAAAGCCCATGGTCTGTCGTTGAAAAGAGCCAAAAAGAGAAAAGTCAGTGTTCCCCCGACTGTTGCGTCCATTCTAGTTTGTCATTTCACATAGGCAGATCCTATGAATGAAGCTAAACAAAAGTTGTAGGAGCTGGGGGTGCAAGGCCCTGGGGTCAGGGCCCCTCCATATTCAGGTTGTTTTCAAGGGCAGCTGAAACCAGGTAGGCTTAGGAACATTAATTGTTCACCTCCTCTGCGGAAAAGCCAGGGACAGGATGATAGTGACACCATGTCATCTGGTGACCAGTTAAGCTTGTGCCCTGAAGTCAAGCTCGATGATGCCTGCTGTGGTCTCACTACTTGGGATGGAGTTCAAAGCCAACCTGGGCAGCATACAGAGATGCCGTCTCTCACTAAAAGAAAAATAAAATAAAATAATGATTTTACATCATGAATGGATATTGCTTCCAGTGTGCCCAGACACAGCTGACATCTTTGTGCTGGCAGTGGGGAAGAAAACTCAAAGTAAGTTTACAGTCACTTTCTAACACAGGTTAGTGGCTTTGTAGTTAGTCCTGTTACCCAGTGAGGCCCAGGCCGAGACCGCCAGAGTCTGGAGACAAACTAAAGAATATTGTTGAGAAGCCATACGAGCCTAAGAAGAGGAAAAATGATTTTCAACTAAAAAGAATTCATTCTCAAGGGAACCTGAATGTTTTCCACACGTAAAATATCCTTGAGAGAAGTCGGCTCCCTGGGACCGATGTCGACATCAGACAGGACACAGGATAGGAAGGCAGGGAGACCGGGGTGGAGGGGTGGGGCGCGTGGTGAGACAGGAGGGACAGGAAGTGAGTGAGGGCCGCCTCGGGATCCCACGCTGAGCCTGACTCTGCCCCGTCCAGGACGCGGCCAAGCCTCTGGAGGTGCTGCTGCTGGAGAAGAACCGCTCCCTGCAGTCTGAGAACGCCGCACTGCGCATCTCCAACAGCGACCTGAGCGGTAGGTGACAGGTGTGACAGGTGTAGCGTGCGGTGCTGGGTTCGCTTGCAGGGGTCGAGACGCATGAGTCTGGGCTCATGCATGGTGGGAGCGCCGACAGCAGTGCCGCCAGTTGCCACAAGACCGTGACTAACCCGAGTGTTCCGTGTCACCCCCCTCACTGCTCCGCCCCACCCGCCCTGCGGCAAGATGCGTGTGCGCCCCGCAGTGCAGCTGCGGACGTCCCACGGAGGGACAACCAAGGATGTTGGCTTTCCGGCTTTGCGTTTCCAGTCTTTTTCTAGTTGTGCCGCGAACAGGCGCCTCTCCAGAGTGTCTCCGGGCCCGACTTAGGGGCCCCCCTAGGCTCAGGGGCACTTTTCTTCCTTTGTCGGGTTCCTTGGGGGACGAGTCCCCAATGTTTAGCCTTTCTTTGCTCGTCCAAAATGGCGGCGTCACTGACTGCTTCTGGTTTAGCAGCTGGTCAACCGTGAAATGGTGGTGTCTGGGTTCCGATGATGATTGCATCTTTAACGTAATGCGTATCGCGTGGACTCGGTGCGCGTGGTGCCTGCGCCTCAGGGCACGTGGTGGAAGCAACCCCCATCCCCCAAATGTCAGTGTTTGCTGCTTCTCAGGCAGGGCCTTCTGGGGACAGCTCGAACGCTAGCGGCCCGTGTGTGAGGCCCGCGGCCTGTCGACTCTTTTCCTGTGTGTTACCGGCTCCTTGTCACTAGCAGTTGGGACCTTTGTCAAGGGGATTCTCCGGGCTGCGACATACAAGAAAGGTGCAAACACGAATGCATGTGGCTTGATTCGGGGGCCTCGTTTGGCTGACTTACAAATTCCAACCGAAAACCAACCAAACAACCAACCAACCTATCTCATTGGCCCTGGTCAAATCTGCACTTGGTATTTTTTTTTCTCCCTTTGGCGGGGCAACCTTTGCATTCTGGTCTTGGTTATTTTTCCCTTGGGAATCCCCCCCCATAATGCATTCTGTTTGCCCTTCCTTGTAGGGTCAGCCAGGAGAAAAGGGAAAGACCAGCCCGAGAGTCGGCGCCCTGGACCCTTGCCGGCCTCCCCTCCTCCTCCTCCTCAGTTGCCCCGCAACACGGGGGAGCAGGCTTCCAATACTAATGGTACACACCAGTTCTCACCAGCGGGGTTAAGTCAAGACTTTTTCAGCTCATCCCTGGCAAGCCCCAGCCTACCCCTGTCTTCTACAGGAAAATTTGCACTAAACTCTCTCCTCCAACGACAGCTAATGCACTCCTTCTACTCCAAGGCCATGCAGGAAGCCGGAAGCACAAGCGTGATTTTTTCAACAGGTCCATACAGCACAAACTCCATATCTTCCCCAACTCCATTACAACAAAGCCCCGATGTAAATGGCCTGGCCCCGTCCCCCAGCCAGTCAGAAGGTGCGGGGAGCACCTCGGAGGGCGAGGACATAGACACTGCAGAAATCGCCCGGCAGGTCAAGGAGCAGCTGATCAAGCACAATATCGGACAGCGCATTTTCGGACACTACGTCTTGGGACTGTCGCAAGGGTCCGTGAGCGAGATCCTGGCCCGGCCAAAGCCCTGGAATAAGCTGACCGTCCGTGGCAAGGAGCCTTTCCACAAGATGAAGCAGTTCCTCTCCGACGAGCAGAACATCCTGGCCCTGCGCAGCATCCAAGGCAGACAGAGAGGTAAGGACGCCCTCGGGGCGGCTGCAGCGTGTGAGCCCGTCCGGAGGCTGCACGTGTGCGTGCATGCCTGTGTGAGTGCGTGTGTGCCATGATGAGACATTTGTACATCACATCAGGTAAAATTCTCTGCAGCGATACCTCTTCTAGAACTCAGCTCTAACCTTTGGGACAGCAGGCCTCGGAAACTTGCTCCAGGCCTAGCGCTGAGCGAGCTCAGGGTCTGCTGTGTGTTGAGCTGGAGGGAATGGCCCAGCCTCCTGGCGTGTTTAGCATCCCTGGGCCCAGCTGGCCTCGGGCCTGACCTCGCACTGGGAGCAGCCCTCAGGTACCATCTTCCCCGTAGCAGCAGCAGCAGCAGCAGCGGCAGCGACTGGGCTCTGCAGTGCGAACCATTCAAAGCTGCCTCCTCTTCTCTCCCCGCGCCACTCAGAGGACGTGTCCTGTGGTCACCTGACATTATTAATGTCCCATTAGTGATTTTTTTTTAGCATGATGAGCAAAAGAGGCCTGCCTGAGTGAAAGACACAAAAGTTCTATTCAAACACCCTTCCCTTCCCACCTCACCTCCCACACGTAGATCAGAAGTCAGCCACATCCACAATGTGCAGCACCCCTGCCCTCCATAAGAACAGGGGACCCGCCCGCTCAGCCAGTAGCGAGACAGGGAGGTGATTTTGTCAGCCACATCCGAAGCACACGTGTGAAATTTAGACCCCAGCAGAGAAGGGAGACGTTCGCTGTTCCGAGTGGCATCAATTTCGCACCAGGAACACAGAGCGCTTTACGGTGATGTTAGCTGAAATTGAATGTCTTTGGATGATTAATGTGAGCTTCGTTCCGGGGGCTGGCGGGTGTTTTGCTCGGCGGCAGTTCTCCCTCTCTGCGACCGTCGGGCGGTGGTGCCCTGGGCCGCTGCTTAGGTTTGTCCCATCTCCTGTCGCAGTTGAGCCCCGGCCGCTCAGGCAGGGAAGGGCCTCTCTGAAGTTTCTAGAAGCTCCCGAGTTGCACAGGAAGCCCTGAGCCCCTCTTCAGCACCAGGCGGCTCAGATTTCATGTCACACAACCCATAGCGTCGACGCCACCATTCCCCTGATTGTTTTGTTCTTACCACACTTGTTTTTCAACAGAGAACCCAGGCCAGAGCCTGAACAGACTATTTCAGGAAGTACCGAAACGAAGAAATGGGTCTGAAGGTATGTCTCAGGCAGGCGCTTCTCTTTGCAGTCAGTGACTAGGAGGCAGCCCGTCCCTAGCTGTGTGGTGTGGGTTACTCCCGTGCAGTGTGGTTCTGGCCTGGCACCTGATGGAAACCAGAGCTAGTAAGTATAAACCAAAGCACGGGTCCAGGGACGCCCCGCCCGCCCCTGAGCTGCCTGCGCTCTCCTGAGAGCAGGCCACGCGGCAGACGTGTCCCCGACCAGCACCCAGAGCACCCGCCCCGTTCCTGTGAGACTCTGCCGTGTCTTCTCAGGCACAGGTGGAAGAGGAACAGTAATTGCTCCAAGAAAAATCAGGTGACCACGTCAAACCAGATACTGCTGCTTCCTCAAACTTTTAACTCTGAAATGTGTCAGGGGTCCCACAAAGCGGATGAGATGTGAAACGTCATCAGTTCTCCCATGGGCCTCGGCAGGACAGCCCCTTAGTGCTACTGCCCCTTCTTGGGGAATGGTGTCCTTTTTTTTTTCTCCTTTAGTATCGGGGATTGATCTCAGAACCTTCACACCGAAGGATCCTTCAACACACTACATTTCCAGCCTATTTTTTTTTTTTTGAATTTATTTATTTTCCTGAGACAGGTCTTACCAAGTTGCTAAGTTGCCCAGGCTGGGCTCGAGCTTATGATCCTCCTGCCTCAGCCTCCCAGAGTGCTGGGATTCACAGGCCTGTGCCTCCACACCTGGTTAAGTTGTGTCTTCCGTGGGGCTTTGCCTGAGGGGTCATTGTTCTCCAATGGTTTCAGGTGGTGTTTCCTGTCGAGTGAGGTAGTGAAACATTCATTCACAGAGCTGCACAGGGTCCAGAAAGCCCGGGCCTGGTAGCTCCGTGGCCTCTATCCATGTGGCTGCTCTGTAGGACACTGCCACGTGACCCTCAGAATGTGCTCTCGGCCCCTAGGGATCAGTACAGGCTCCTTCGTCGTAAATTTCAAAAAGACAGTATGTGGTCACAGATCCAAAAAAATTTAAAAATAGAAGTTCAGCCTCATGTCTCTCCCCCCGGTGTATCAAAGTGCTTGAGCAAGGGTCAACCCTTTCTTTCTTTCCCGTTTGACCCATTTGGAAAGCCAAATACCCAAAGCCTGAATATGGTCCCAAGCCACAGCGCTTGCTGGAGATGCCTGCACACTCGTGACAAACCATGGTTTTGAGTCCATCATCTTTTTTTTTTGGTACTGCACTGAACTGTGTGTCCTCCCTGGTGCCGGTGGGCGCTGACGGTCCAGGTCCTGAGAACCTGTCCTGCTGGCCCAGTGCCGCTGACAGCAAGGCAGGCTCATCAGGAAACCCCCTGCGTGACATCCATGACCTGCCGTGAGAGGCCTGTGGAGGCCACACCTGCCTCCCGACGTCACCAGCCGCCACTCAGGGCCACTTATCAAAATGATATCTTCATGCGATGCTGATTTTGTTTTTTAAATACCCCCCAAAATAGTTGGAGGTCATTGCTGTGACTTTTCCCCCGCAGGTAACATCACCACCCGCATCCGGGCCTCAGAGACGGGTTCCGACGAAGCGATCAAGTCTATCCTGGAGCAAGCCAAGAGGGAGCTCCAAGTGCAGAAAACGGGTATGGCATCCACCGCATCAACGTCAGCCTTCCTTACTTAGTTAAAAGAATCGTCACAAGTGCTCTGGTCAGCAGCAGCTGAATTTCTTTAGTCGGTAGTGAGCCTGTGTTTTCAGGGGCTGAGGTATATACAGGCAGGAAAGGTTTGCATGACCTGGCTTACTAACAGTTACCACACTTTTTGTGTATGTTGGGGGAGAGGAGTATGATGCTGTGGATGGAACTAGTGCCTACGCACGGAGCTATGTCCCCAGTCCATTTTTTAAGCCTTGATTTTGAGACTTGGTCTTACTGAGTTGCCCAGGGTGGGCTTGAATTTGCCGTCCTCCTGCCTCAGCCTCCCAGAGTACTAGAATTTCAGGCCTGTACCACTGGGCCCAGATACTATGCTTTTAGTGGTGTTTCCCCGGCATTGACTCAAGATTGTCCCGCTGCCTTAGAGTGTCCTTAACTCAAAATTAACAGGTAGTTTGTGTCAAAAACAGTTAAGTCAATTTTTAGTTGGGTTGTTAGCATAGGTGACTAAATGCAACTGGAAAACAATAGGCAAGAGGAAGGGCTGGACAGGTGTGTGGCGGAGCTGCCTGCCTCTGGCAAGGATGCTTCTGGAGGGACTGCCACCTCCGCAGCTGCCCTGCACCTGAGCTCTCTGAGAGCCGCATTTCCTCAGAGGCGGGCACCTCCATTCCAGCGTTGCACTGGCTGGGCGGGTGGCGTGTTGCAGGCTCCCATCAGCGGAGAAAGGGCATCCTCTTTCTGGTGTTCTGCCCGCTCCATACCCAGAAAGGCCTGCTCTGCAGAGCAGTTCCCCAGTGACCGGCCACAGAGCTCGTGCCCAGCCTGGCCCATGGCAGGCAGCCATCCCAGCTAAGCATGGGTCACCAGCTGGCCACTCAGCTTCCTCCTACCGCTTGACTTGCCCAGTGGCAAGCTCAGGGCTGCCTTCCGGGCCCGGCCCGAACTGGGCATCTTCCCCGTCTTATCCTGCTCAGAGTCCTCATCACCCACAAGTTAGACTTGTTTTATCCTGTTATTCCTGACTACCCATCTCAGCCTCTACGTTGACATAATTTGCCCAAGCTTGGGGGCATAGCTCAACCATTAGAGTGCTTACCTATGAAGCATGAGGTGCTAGGCTCAATTCTCCAGCACCACATAAGCCAGGTGTGGTGGTGCGCACCTGTCATTTTAGGGTGCAGGAGGCTGAGGCAGGAGGATTGTCCTGAGTTCATTGTCCTGAGTTCAAGGCCAATCTGGGCTACACAGTGAGTTGAGGACCAGCCTGGACTACAATCGAGGTCCTGTCTCAAAAATACAATAAAATAAATACAATAGAATAAGACAGTTTGGCCAAACTCATCAGATGGTAGACATGATGGAAACTGTGGTCTTCCCCTAGAGTGCTGGTACTTCACCCTCAGCCCCTGGGCCTTCTGCTTCCTCCTAAAGGTCCCTGAATACGATCTCATCAGGGGGACCCAAGCCAGACTACAGATAGAGCCTCCCACCCCTTATGGTCCTTGCTGTCCCTGGCCAGAGTCACGGTACCACTCCCCGTGTGGCTGAGCACATGGGGACCCTTAGCAGCATGGCACTCCTACAGTGTCGGATCCAGGACCCTTGAAGGACCCTTGGCCCAGTGCCTCTAGCTAAGGACAGACTTCACAGCCCCCGGAGCTGGCAAGAAACCTTGCCTAGCCCCACACCTCTTCCTAGGCGAACATGTGCGTGTTAATAGGCCAAATTTAGACGTCAGTCTAGTCCAGCAGTGCCTGTGACACCCTGAACCACAGAGCCCCATGTTCCCTGGCTAGGGACTTCTCCTAAACCCCACTGCCACTTCCCCTCCCTCTGCCATGAGACTGACTGCTGCCAGCCACACCACAGGTATCCAGCACATGTGGTCTCTGGTCCCTGGGCAGCTCTGGCCTCTGTGCAGGTAGTAGGAGAAGTCGCACTGGCAGCATTCGGCAGAACCACAGGTGCCCGGGGAGACAGCAGGGAGGCTTCGTGCCGCTCTTCATGTTATGCGCCAAGGGAGCCCGGGAGGTCGCGTCTCGGAGAGTGTCCTTGTCACCCCCTTGGTCACACTGATAAACCCACGGGGTGTGGCAGAGGCCAGTGGGCCATCCATCAAGCAGGAGCGTCCATCCTGTGCGCCTGCAGCGCCGATGGGATACACAGACATGGCAGTGACGGGGGAAAACAGAGAAGAGAGCACAGTGCAGCAATCCCAAATGTCACACGTCGTAGCCAGCAAGGTAGAGTGCAGCGCTGGCTTCGGGGACAGTCCTGCCTCAGTCTCACCCCCTGTATTTGCTCCATTCAGCAGAGCCAGCCCAGCCATCTTCCGCGTCCGGCAGTGGGAACTCGGACGATGCCATCCGCTCTATCCTGCAGCAAGCCCGCCGGGAAATGGAGGCCCAGCAGGCTGCCCTCGACCCTGCCTTAAAGCCAACCCCGCTGGCCCCGCCCGACCTCGCCCTGCTGACCCCCAAGCTCCTGGCTGCCTCGCCCATGCCCACCGTGTCCAGCTACTCACCTCTCACCGTCTCCCTGAAGAAGACGGCGTCAGCCCCTGAGGCCGGTGCCTCGGCCCTGCCCAGCACCCCAGCCCTTAAGAAGGAGGCCCAGGACGCGTCCACGCCGGACCCCCAGGGGGCGGCCGATGCCACGCAGGGGGTTCTGAGGCACGCCAAGAGTGAGCTGAGCCGGGGCGGCAGCTGGAAGGACCACTGGTGGGGTCCCCCGCAGCCCGAGAGGAGAAACCCCACCTCCTCGGCATCCTCCTCTGAGGAGCCCAAGGGAGAAGACGCGGCCGGGAAGGAGAAGGCTAGCGGGGGCCCGCCGCGGGCCGAGCGCAGCCAGGCGCAGGGACCCGCGTCCTCATCAGAGTACTGGAAGGAGTGGCCCAGCGCCGAGTCCCCCTACTCCCAGAGCTCCGAGCTGAGCCTGACAGGAGCCAGCCGCAGCGAGACGCCACAGAACAGCCCTCTGCCTTCCTCCCCGATCGTGCCCCTGGCGAAGCCCGCCAAGCCCTCCGTGCCCCCGCTGACCCCGGAGCAGTACGAGGTCTACATGTACCAGGAAGTGGACACCATCGAGCTCACCCGGCAGGTGAAGGAGAAGCTGGCCAAGAATGGCATCTGCCAGCGGATCTTTGGGGAAAAGGTAAGGGTGCCTTCTGGCGGCTCGCGTCCGTCCCTTCCCAGGCCGTAGAGGCTGTCCGTCCTGGATGGCATGGCCATTGTCATGTCTCACCCACTCCCAACTCTCACAGAGGCTATCAGCGAAGATTCCAGCTCCCTGGCAGGCTGGATTCTGGCTGGGCCACACGGGGAGGGGCCTGGTAATGTTGCCCTGTAATTGATAGAAATGGACACCTAGGCTTAAGTGTGTTAGCTGCTTGCCTGGGGCTGGCAGGTGACAGGGTGCAGTCCGCCGCCCCCCCCCCCCAGGACGCTTTGGCCTTAAGAGGTGTGATACCATCCAGTAACGGGGTGGGGAGACACAGCCAGCCTGAAGAGAGCACAGACACACCCAAGAGGCAAAGCTCTGTGACGCTGTTCCGTCCTGGTGCAGCTCCGGAGATGCCGGGTCCTGTCGGTCCCGGGAGGCCAGGCGAGCTGCCCAGGGCAATGTCTGGCAGGACACAGGCTGGGGTGCCCAGTGCTGCCCTGTTTCTGTGTTGTCCCTCCCGGGCTCTTGAAAGTGTGACAGTTCTTAGATGGACGTCTAGACCGTTCTGTTCCTGGCACTTCCCTGGTGGCAGATTCTGGATAAAGGGGACTTGCTGTGCTGTGAAATCGAAAATAAACATAACGCCCCAGTGTCGGTTTAGACTAGCAAATTACTGAGCTTGAGGAGGAGTACACTGCTCCCCTGGGGGTCAGCTTCCGGAGGACGCATGGCTGGTCCCCTAGGCCCCGCCGCCCATCCACCCCAGGGCCCTGGTGCGTGCCCCTCCCGCCCCTGCTTCTCGCTGCCCTGCCTTGGGCTCTGTGTGTGCTGTGTGCCCTGCACTCAGTCCTTACCATGTCTTGTGGTAAACTCTTTGTCCTGTGTTAGGGAAGGTGACGGGGGCACATAGGAGAGAGCAGGAGGCTTTACAGTCCCTTGAGGTTTCTAGTTCGGCGTTGTAAAAATATCACTGGGGAACATTTAACTGGACATTTGTGCTCGTGCTTTAAATTTAGCAGAGACTTAATAGCATCGCACTCGCTTGGCCCATGAGTGTAGTTTTTTCTGGAACTTGAGAACTTTTCAAAAGAGTGACGGGATGCAGCCCCTAAATATCTCTGGGCTGCATCTGTGTCCTGGGCGGGGTGTTTGTGCCTATACATATGTATGGCCATATGCGAGCAGCAGGAGCCGCGGCGCACGCGTGGCTCATCCGTCATCAGCGGCTGAATGCTGCTCCTGTCTGGCGCCTGCCCCACCAGTCACCTCTGGGCGCCCACCTGGGATCAGGGGGTGGCCAGCGCCTATGGGCCTGTCTCAGCGCCACCCTGACTCGCTGTTAGCAAAGGAACCCCGGTTCCCATGTCCCTGTGTCCCTTCTCCTGCCTCCCAAGGAGTGCTAGCCCGTCCGGGTGCCGCTAGACAAAGAGCAGGACATGCTCAGCCGCCTCCTCGGCGTCAGGGTGACAGCTCTCAGCCTTGCCGGATCCCCCTGCCTCTCCTGGGAGCTGGAGGCTGTGGCCGTAATGATAGCTTGTCTGGGACCAAGTCACCAGCCGGGCAGTGATATTAAAAAACTTGTCTGCCCCTCAAGCTGTCACAGTATCCCAAACTTTGGTGCTGTGCTCGGTTGCCCCCAGATAGAGTCCTGTGCCCCTCCCCGTGCCCCACCCCCACGCGGCTGCCTGCGCATCACTGAAGCACCTTGTGAGGTCATGCTCACACCTGGGCGCTGACTGTGTGTCTCCGGGTGCCACTCCAGGTGCTGGGCCTCTCCCAGGGCAGCGTCAGTGACATGCTGTCCCGGCCGAAGCCATGGAGCAAGCTCACCCAGAAAGGCCGAGAGCCCTTCATCCGGATGCAGCTCTGGCTGCATGGCGAGCTGGGCCAGGGCGTGCTGCCCGTGCAGGGGCAGCCACAAGGGCCAGGTAAGAGCCTCCGCCACCCAGAGGGCTGGGAGGGGAAGGGCCAGCGCCCCGACCCACCCCGCCCCGTCCCGCCCCGCCCCACCGTGGGCTGCCAGCAGCCCCCTTCTCTCCAGCAGCTCGTCATCATGGGACTCAGTGCAGTTTTTAGGAGCAAGATTGCGCCTGGCTAATTTTATAAGCAGCAGAAAATGAGTTACCAATTAAGAAAATGCTGTTTATACATAAATATAGGTAAAAGTCAAGTAGCTAAATCAGGGAATTGAGAAAGCAGCCAGCCCGAGGCACAGAAGTGGAAGTGTCACCGGCAGTGCCTGCCACCTGTGCCCGCGGGGCTCTGTACAGCGGCATCTGCCAGGCCCGGGCCGCCCTCTCCCGCCCCATCCAGGCCCTGCTGGGAGCCCGCCCTGTCCCTTGGGCCTCTCTGAGGGTCTTCGCTGTCCCTCCTCCCAGTGGGAAGCCCCAAGCCTCAGGCTGCCTCCTTACCTGATTCTTCCGTTTTCTCCTCTAGTCCCCCACTCAGTGACATCGCTGCAGGACCCCCTCCAGCAGGGCTGCGTGAGCTCAGGTAAGGAGCCCCCAGTGCTGGCTTGTGTGAAAAGTCTCACTGCTCTTCGTGGTCCCCTCCCTCAAGTCTGCCAGGAGACTCCAAGGCACCCCTTGCTGTGGATCTGGCGAGCTAGAAGGGTGCACACCTGTCCCCAAACCCGGCCACCATGCTCTGATACCCGTCTCTACCATGCTGTCGTCGTCAGCGTATCATGTACGTGGAGTCGTGCGAGAATTGCCCTTCAGAGATGGGCCTTTCCCAGTGGGCAACATGTCCCCGAGATCCACTCAGCCCATTCCCTGTGGTGAGCTTGTCCTTTTCAGGACGGCGTAGCATTCCAAGGGAGGGAGGAACCCTGGTCCCTGCTGCTGCTCACTCCTGCATGGGCACTGTTGCTGTTTCTGGGGTTTCACCGTTACAAGTCAAGTTGCTGTGAGCAGTAAAAAAGAGTACAGTATCCAGCTGGCAAACGGCGTCTGTCCTGGGCTTCATTTACCGTGGTGAGAAGGTGCCCACGGCTGCGTAGAGGCTGCTGTGCCGTCCATGCCACCAGTGGATCCGTCCTCAGTCTCTTGGTTTCTAGGTGGAAAAGGCGTTGTCTGGGGCTGGGGACTAAGAAATTCCACACCCAGGCTTTGAGCCTAGTAAGAGGGAACATGGTGCGGATACTGCCGTCCACGGAGTGGTAGTCAGGGCTGCCTCGTCTCTCTGGACTGCCTCCAGGCAGCCTTTGTACTAGAGGGTGGGGAGACTGAGGCAGAGAACTTGGGCCACCTCCTGATGGCCTTGGAGAGCCCTGAGGTCCCCAGTCAGACCTGTTATCTGCCCCAGGGCTCCCTGCCTCCTGGACACACACAGCCTGCCACGCTGACCCGGGCCACACGTGGCCCCCAGGCTTGCCCCCCATGCCTGCCTCCCTTGCTCCCCGCCCCACCCGCGGCCCGCAGCCGGCGCAGCTCCCTCTCCGGCTCTCGGGAGCAGGCTGCTTCACGAGCTGCTCTTTCTTTATTTTTCTAAACATGTTGATTAGTCTCCATATCCCATTGATTCATTGAAAACACAAACAAAGCTCAGTGAGGAGCGTGACGCCCGCCAGCTCGCGCGGAGGTTTACGAGGGGACACGTGCGCGCGGGAACAGCTGGTGGCTGGCACAGCGGCGGGCCGCGCCAGGAATCCCACCCGCGGCAGATGCAGCCAGTGCGCGCAGGCCGGCGGGGCTGCTGGCTGAGATGTTGGTGGGGTTTCGATCTTCTGGTTGGGCTTTTCCCCACATGGGGGACACAGACTGTGCCCGGAGGCAGCGGCCGGCCACAGAGGGTCACACATGGTGCCTTCCACGCGTGTTGGGAGCAGAGACGCTGGGGGCTGAGCCCAGGGCTCCAGCGCCAAGCTACCTCCCAGTCTGTTTTGGATTTTGCCCCAGGGTCTCTGCTGTGTTGTTAAATTGTCCAGGCTGAGCTCAAACTTGGGATCTTCCTGCCTCGGCCTCCCAGAGTGCTGGGTAACAGGCCTGCGCCCCCACACCGCACTCAGGACGGCCAGGTTAGCCAGCAGGTTGCAGAGACCTCGGCAGCCCCTGCTCAGCCTGTAACCGACATGGTTGCTGGGCCTCGCACACACTTGGCCACAGCCTGCCACACTGGGCGTGGGTGGCCCGGGCTCCACACTTGCCCGCGTGCCTGCCTGCCCCACCTGCCTCTCACTCGGCCCACAGTCATGACAGAGCTGCCCTCGCCCGGGTCTCAGGGGTCAGCCAGCTTTAACAGATCTTCTTTACTTTTTTTTTCCGGGGGGGGGGGGGGGTGCGGATTACAGGCGAGCGCCACCATGCCCAGCTTTATGCAGTGCTGGGGAATCGAACTCAGGGCCTTGCACTTGAGTGCTTTAACCGCTGTGCCATTCCTCCAGCCCTCTTTCTTTATTTTTCTAAACATGTTGGTTAGTCTCCCCATCCCATCTCTGCACTGAGAACACAAAGCCAAGTGAGGCCCATACAGAGTGTTGCCAACGCTCCAGGGGGACCAGCCTTGCCTCCCGCTCTCACGGGAAGCGGCTCCCTGGTGGGCATGAGAGGGTTCAAGGCCACACCAGGACCCATGCTCACGGCCGCCGTGAGCGGCTTCCACCAGGCTAGAGCATTCACAAGACCGTCCCATGTCCCACACTAAGAGAAATGCGACTGATAACCTGTGAAGTATCAGCTTACTTTACAAAGCCACCCAAAACTCTGGGCAGGCCGCAGGCTGGAGGAGGAGGGAGCCAGACTGTAGAAAACGGCGTGGGCTCCAAGAAGAGGCAGCGGAGGGACCAGGCTGCCCCGTGGGAGGGAAGGCCATCCGCCCTTCACTGCCCATCTGCGGTAGGAAGGCCCCAGGGAGGTCATCGTGCCGGCTGTGGATAATGAAGGGCATGTATTTTTTATGCTGGGGGACCATAAAAATTTCTTCTGTAACAAAGGTAGCTGTGAAAGACTGGTTCTGGGCCAGGAAGAGTAGAAGGTGTCTGTCAGAATGACAGAATCCTGCAGTGCCAAGTTCTGATGCACGTGTTCCTGACATGGCGTGTGACTTACCAGTGGTCTTTTCATGAGCGCTGCTGGAAGCCAGAGGGAGCTTGTGTGTTTATAGTGCCTAGGTTCACAAGGCAGTTAACTTTGTTTTGGATATGTAAATAAGTCTTTAGGGTAAATGGCTACAGGAGATTCTAGAATCTTCCATGGCAGCTTAGAGAAACAAGAGCTTTCCGCCTGCCTTCCCCGGAAGGCAGAAGAGAAAGCCTGTGGCCTCGTTTCCAGGGGCCCCTGATCCCCTGTTCTTTTCACTGTTGAATGCCACAGACTCGACTCTGAGGCCTCCGAACTCAGAAGGTGGCCTGTCCTGGTGGTGACTCGATCCGGTCCCCCCAGAGCGGCTGCAGGATGGTGATTCCAACGGTGGGTACAGTTGTTCTTAGAAAGTGGTGAGCCACCCTCAGAGCCTGAACCCCAGACCCCTCCTGGGCGTCGGGGGGACATAGCAGGGATGGTGCAAGACCTACTAGCCAGGCCTTTGTGGAAGGGCCCACAGGGAGGCTCAGTGCCACGTGGCCCTGGCAGTCAGCTGCGGGGTGAGGGGTGTGCACACTCCTATAAGCAGACTGACAGTTTCAAATTCGGCTCCTTACAAAGGAAGCTCCGCCCATTCCACTGCTCCTCTGGCTCCGCGTTCCTAGTGGCTGGTGTCAGCCTCGGTTCATGATCCAAAAAGAGCGGCCCAGGTGTCCAGGTGTCATCTTTATTTTCCTAGCAATGGATATGACCATTTCAGAACACTTTTGACAAATGTGGCTATGTTAGCTTCTTTCAGAGTTCCCATTACTTGCGGGTTGGAGCAGGGGCACAGGCTCGTTCTGGTCAGGTGGCCTTTGATCTCATACAGAAAGTTTTTCTTTTTTTCTCTTTCTTTCTTTTTTCTTTTTTTTTTTCTTTTTCTTTTTTTTTTTTTTTTTTTTTTTTTTTTTT